>VYXC01009651.1:1241210-1267039 GCA_013397175.1 Platysteira castanea
TTTTACCATCTTTGCTTTGGCCGCCTAATTAATCTTATGGAAATCTCCCGAAGCCAGATTCCAGCAAGGTTGCCCCGATGTTTATAATTTGATTTGTGATGATAAAAGTGAAGACACCCGGTGATGGAACAGTGTCATTTCCAACACTCTCGAGAATCGAAGAGGCTATCAATCTTTCCCACGTGCATGGCAAACTGATATCCTAGAAAATTAACTTCAATTAATAACAGAAATCCCAAGACGCTCAGGGAAGTAGAGACGCTTTGAAAGAGAACCTTCAAAGATGTCTCTGGATTGTCTTTTATATGCAGACTCTTCTTTTTATATAGAAGAGATTCTCAATAAGGGAACGTGTGGTGAAGGGGGGAGTTCCCCCTCTCCCCTTTTAATCTGAGCAAGATGAGGTAACATTTTATATTTAGTTTAGGAAGAAGTTAACCAAAGGTCTGTAGGTTAAATCTGTTTTTATTTCCTCTCTGTAGATAGGATTGGATAGAATGGGTTATGCTACATATATCACTGAAGAAAATAAATAGAAAATAAAAATGCTTTTGCAATTATGCCCCCCCCACAAAAAAAAAAAAAAAAAAAAACAACCTGGAAAATTAGGGGTCTGGCTGCTTATCATTGCCAGTCTTCTTTGCCTTGAAAGGTTTTGTGATCTAATGCTGAATGTTCTATCAGGAAAAAAAAAGACTTGTTCAGATATTACATGTTCTAATAACTGCAATGACACAGATAGTAAAGACTCCTCTAAAAGCCAATCTCATTTCTGTGAAACTGTGCAACACATGAATTTTACTCCACAAATAATCTACCATGTTTACAATTGTGAGTGAAATTTCTATATTGCTATTATTTGGAATAGTTGACTAGACAACACAACTTCAATTTAATACTAACGAAATGGAAATATATGTAACATTTCCCCACCTGTGATATCAAGAAACTCCTCGCTAAACAAACAAACAAACAAACTTTAAAAAATCATCCAGTAATACTTTCTGGTTTGATTTAGAGCTCTTTTTTGCATATATCATAGACAACAAATTAAAAATTCTCATTAACAATTACTTTGAGGTGATGCATAAGCCAAACTTACTACCCAATATCTTACTTAAAGTTTATCTTCCAAGTAATTTTCAAGGTAGCTTGAAACAAAGCTAAGGTACAGTCCTAGCTTAGCAGCAAGAATGGGTTAAGTTTATTGCATTTCAGGTTCTTGTTATAATCGCAGTCACGTGAACGAATTCATGTTGTGCCATTTCTTGCTCTCATTACAACCTTTGTTACGAGAATGAGGTATTAGGGTTTTAATGCCTCATATATTCTGTGAATTATGTTAGTGTGCTGTACTACTTTGACCTTTTAAGTATTCTGTAATTTGATTGGTTGGTAATTCTAGTCCTTTTCCTGTTGACAGCCTCAATAACCTTTCAGACAAAAGTGGAATGGCAATCCAATCAAAATACAGAATATTTGATAGTACAAAATATATGGTATAAAGGATAGCTATAATTCTTTGGGGGAAGAAAAAATTTTAATTCTTCTGGTGCTTAAAAACTGGGAAATAAATAGAAAACAGAACCTATAATGCATTCCAAGGATAAAGCTTAGGCTAACACACAAAAGTGATAAGATCGGGTTTTTTAAACTTACTTTGTGATAACTTTTGGTATCTTCTTGGCTAACTCTACTTGATAGATACATGATTAAAATTTTTTACCGTATTTTTAATATTGCCATATCAAGAATTTTATTAAATGGAAGTTTTATTTTATGTCTTCAGTATTTAGATCTATTTTTGAATATTTTTCAAATTTTGAAATTAGTAAGTAAGTATGCACTAAGAGAGAGCACCTGAATACATTTTCAAGGTCATTAGTGGTAAAACTAATCCATATACCATATGCTTGGTGTACAAAGTACCATGAAAACAGACAAAAGTAGATGTCTGTTATTATTTGGTACTATTATCTGCACATTAACATTTGATGATTAGAGAAGGTTATCCATTTGCCAGAAACTGCCATTTGGGTCTGGGTTTTTTTTGAATAACATACTTTGTGTTAAAATAGCCCTCAATGATAAACAATATTAATTAGAATGAATACACACTTACTACATTTTCCACTGTATGAAAAAAAAAAGCAAATTAATTTCACAGAACTTAGTAAACTTTACCCCCAAAAAATCCAGTTCTTTTCTCCAAATGAATTCTTCTTCTGAATCCCAGATTAATTTTTCCCTGAAATCCTTGCTTATTAAAAAGAATAAGGGTTTTTTTAAATCATCTGTAATTACATTTTTCCTTTTTTTTTTAACTTGGGTTTTTTTGGGGTGTTTTGGTTTTTGGGGAGGTTTTTTTGTGTGGTGTTTTGTGTTTTGGGGAGGTTTTTTTGGTTGGTTTTTTGGTTTTTTTAGGGGTTGGTTGGGGTTTTTTTGAGGTTTTTTGGTTTTGTTTTTGTTTTTGTTTTTTAACCTTTCATGGAGTTTTTACAGAGAACCTGCACAAATAGTAAAAAATCTTCAGAAAAGTTTCTGATTTAATATCCTTTAAAATCTCTCTAGATGCTATACCAAACCCAGCTTGATAGAATTTGGAGCTGACTTACTGTAACTATACCTATAGGTAGATACAGTTTGCCTTTTTTTTTGTTTTGCTATTTCAAGTACAGGTTTTTTAGATTAGCAGTTGGAGCTGGCTTTCAGTTTTGCCCATGGACTCCATATGAGGGTTGAAGCAGCATAGAGTCTTAGTGCCACTTCAGGGAATTCTTTCTTTCTCAATGAAGGAAATAAAAGATTGGATCCTTCTCTTTTTCATGAAACCACTTACCAGGTATATTTAGAGAATGAAGGATCCTTTCAAGACTGATACACGAATGAGGTAGAAATTTCCAGCCAGCTGTATTTTTGTACTCTTCTACTTGGCAAAGAAGAACCTAGGTCAACTCCAGGGACCACAGGTTAAAAATTTTAAAAAACTTAATGGGTATGCCATTAATTTTTACCATGCACTTCTACAAAGAGAAAGACTGCAGATACACACCACTTTCAGCATATCCCCTTAGTATGATGTGGCAGATTTCATACAGAATAATATGAAGCCAATCATCATACAAAGTAAGACACATACACAAGCTGTTCGGTAAACTTTCAGCCCTAGTTTTGTGGAATTGTTGGGAAGGCTCTGAATTGTAAGCAGAGATGTCAGTAATAGAAAATAATGTACCATGTTCTCAGTCTGTAAATGCAATGGCTTCTAACAGCCTTTGAAATTTTAAAAGCCTGATCAATATTTTCTGGCATGCTAGTGTGACTAAGTGGCAGAGAAATTATATTCTCTCTATAACCATGTGATGCAAACACAAGGCCCAAAGTACACCTGGGCCTAGAGTGAGCCTGAAACCCATCTGTAAACAACCAGGTAAAAAGTGTTTTCTGATTTTCAATTGAAGCTGCATTTACATGAGTGTAATGGTTTTCTGTAAAAATCTGTAAGTCTCTCCCACTGATGTAGGTGTTTCATTGGAAGGACTTAGCAGAGCTAAGTCATCATGCAGGCATCGCATGCTCTTTGAAACACCCTGGATTATTTGAGACTTTCAGGGCTGGTAAAAGTCACACTAGAGGTGTTCTCTGAATTTTAACAGCAGGGAGGGATTCCTTCCCTCGATGAAGACACTGAATTATGGCGTTCACAGAAAGATGATCTTGTGTGAGCTTGATAGGTGTCTGATATTGCAGTCAATGGATTCAAGGGAACAGTTCAGCTCCCCAAAGGAGGTTGCAGGGTGGGTAGAGTGTCTTAATAGGCTTCACTGATTATTTTGGCTAGGAACTCAACTCAGGTCCCAATACATAGGTTTCACAAACTGTTTCAGATACTTAATTTGCAACTGACATTGACAATGGTTTTATATTTACACCTAGGACCAGTTTTGCAAGAATGGAAGGAGTGATGGAGCTTCCATCAGTTTTTCTAATCATCGCTGCACTCCCATAATGATTACACTTTGACTTTCTTTCACTGATGAAATAGGCTGTTGTTTATCAGTATAAAAATCTTCATATATGGGCCATTTATTCTAATCTAAATATGTTCATGTTATTACGTAATTTAATACAGAAATTTTAGAGAATTCTAAGAATATGGATGTCAAATGACTTCCCTCAAAAAAATGTAAGACATGATTTTTATGATGATACCAACATATTCAATGACTATGCTTTTTTAGCACTGATGGAATTGATTCTTCTAAACTAAAACATGAATTTCCATGTCCAAATGGAGTGGTTTCAGCATTATGCCAGCAGGAGGTCACCTCCACTGCAATTAAGGCTGTTTAATAAACTGAAAATTAAATAAAAAGGAATGATGTGTTGTAGTAAAAAGCTTTATGTTCAGTAAGATAACTACTGTACTGCATGTACTCCTTCGTAAATTGCTTGTTCCTGTCCTCTGGAGGTCACCTGCAAGTAGCCTAGCAATAATACTTTAAACGTCATGCTTTGTTCCCTTAATAACTACCAATTTATGTATTTTTCTGTGCTGGTATGTGATAATGCAAATCAATTCCATGTAAGTTGTGGGAAACTGGCAAGAAAGTCTGGATGGATCTTTCTTCTCAAAACTGACTGTTGGAACAAGGACTTAAGAGTCAAGTCCAGAAGTTTAGAAGTCAGTGAAGGCAGAAGACTCAGAATGGAGAAAGTGACCAACAAGACCAGATGATTCAAGCCTATTTCCTCTGACAGAACTATTTGTTTCATTCCTTTCTCATTTAAATTAGGAACCACTCCACTAGAGTAATTAAAAAAAGAAAAAAATCAGATTTGACCTTGAATTAGCTTCGAACTGGGCCCTAAATTACATAATTTATTGGTCCAGGGAAATGATCACCTGTCTTTTCATTGACCCATCTGAAGGATAGTAATACCTCATATTACAGTTCAAGAAAAGAGGAAAGAAAACAAAAACAAAAACATTCTATATTTATTAGGAATTGGAACCTCAGTTCTAATCATAGTTTCAGATAATAATATAGAGGTCAGAGGCCTTATTCTCAGATAGTTCAACCAAAAGATGAACTTCCTAGACACATAAACAAGTTATCTAAGGGTAGCTTATTCCTGCATACCCACTAACCTATGGTAACTACCAAAGTTCATGCAACTGGTCCATTCATGCATCATGACTCCCTTTGACTCACTTCCTGAAGGTCTGATTGGCTAAAGCACATCATTCATAGCTGTGCTGAGGTACACAAATAGGTTCCACAACACAGTCAGGAAGACTTAATTCTGTGTTTGTTGCTTTCCAAGGTATTTTCTTCCATGTACAAAAAGCACCTTTGTATTTAAAACCATGATGTATTCACAGAAATTACCCAGCAGCTCCATACATAGCACATTCTTCTCTGCCTTCCAACAGTGAGAGAAAAACCTGAGCCTGTGGGATTAGAAACACCTATCTCAGCCTCTTGCACTACTCTCCTCTTAAGAATATCTGTGCACACAGGAACTGCTCCATTGGGAAGAGCTCTGATTCATTATGTTGTGGGACTATGGACAACTGAAAATTGGTCAGTATTTCTCATTTGTCCCTGCATTCACAATGCAGGAGGAAAGAAGAAAGTCTCATCAAAAGTTAACATACAAAACTCAGTAAAGGTGATTAAATTTCTCTTCCATCTACCCACACACAGCAGCACAGAAGTGCCACAATGTCAGAAGTCACACACCATTTTAAAAATAGAGGAGTACATGAGTCATGACAGTTGTGACAGACATTTTCACTTGTACTGATGAAGAATTAAAAGATTGAAAATGTGGGAATTTGAGTGTTTAATTCATATCCTTTTTTTTTTTTTTTAGAGTGCTTTTTCAAACTATTTAATACTCTAGAAAATGTACTGCTCAGAGAATGTTCAAACTGGAGTACACAGCACCCACAGACACATAACAAATAACTGAATTATTGACAGGACACATGAGAATATAATCAGAAATAATACCTATAGGAGGAGAAATAAGCTGAATTTTGTTAAAGAAACAATCATTTTGGTTAGAACTTCTGATGCCAGTCCTTGAAGTATCACTTTCAGGGAAAGTATTCCAAAATCAAAGATCACAAGGGCTACAAGTTTGGGTGCTGCTCATGGTCTCCAGGCATACTCATTCCTGTTTGCATCTTAATATTTATGATCCTCAAGCTCTAGTGCATGCAAATACAATTCTTTTCAAAATCAAATAAATCAGTGACCTTATTCTGATTGTTTTTTAGAATTCTGTATTTGAAACAGATTGACATTTTTTACTGCTTACCCAATTTCTGCTTCTCCATTGCAGTCCCAAATGAATCCCGTTGAAGGGAAGTATTAACTTTGTCTTCTGTCAGGAAAAATCTCGTCTGATTGCAGCTGCAAGTGAGATTAGATCTGCCAAAACAAAATCAGTTGGCAAGACCATTTCACCTGTTAGGATTGGAAAAAAAAGAATAAAATAGGTAAATCCATACCATAAGGTCATCTCTAAGGTTTGCTAGATACTGTAAATGAATCATGATGGGCCAGCTGTATGTTGCATGTTACACTCAGAACACCAGGATATCAAGGTTAAAACAGTCTGGTAAATCCTGATTCAGTTCGGCCTTTAGAAAGTGGTAAACTACCACTTTTATCTTCAGGCAATTCTTGATAAAACCTTTATTACATAAGTAAACAAAGCAGTTAAAAATTCTCAAAAGAGCATTAGCCGTACAAGCTGGCAGGAAGAACAATTATACATGTTTTATTCCTTATCGTACGTAGAGTATTAAAAAGGTCCTCTTTTGTGAAAAATCTGAGGTTTTAACTGGGATAGAATTAAATACTTAAAAGAGACAGTGACTTCATCTTAAGATATTCTGGAGGTGCAAAAGGGCAAAAAGGATTTTCTGTTGTCAAAATCAGTTGTTTCACTGAAACAACTACTCTTTGGAATTTTTTCCACTGTACCATATTGTAAGTTCAACCAGAATGCTGTAATATCCTGGAATAGGTTCTTGTGACCCATTCACTTTTCAAGTATTATCTTTCTGAGGAATACCTCCATTTCATAGTCCCTTCAATTATAATGTGCTATGTTGTATTTTTCTGCTTTGACTCACACCTATGCGAACTTATTTTTACTTCATTTTACCAAATTTTGCAGACCCTATATTATTTTTCTGTCCTTACATTTACTTGCAACATCTTTTAATTTTGTGTAATTTTCAAATATGAAGTCTTATTAATGTCATTTAGAAGAATAAAATAATGTAACAGAATTAAATAGCCTATGTCTATGAAGTAAAGCTCCATGTCCATCATATGACTCCACACTTGTGCTAATGTGATTGAAGAGCAGTATCAAACCTCCTGCATCTCAATTCCAAAATGGAGGGTTGACAGGTCCAGAACAAGCAAAGCAAATTCAGAACCAGGAGAATAAGCAAGGGACTTAAAATATCCACTATTACTGTTTCTTCAACATACTTTGGTGAAATAGTCATTCCCTGCCCAAGCACCAACTCACAAAGACTTTCACCTCCAGCCTGGCTACGGTGAAAGAACCATGAGGCTTCCAAGGACAAGGGGGAAGTTTCAGAGAGCTGGTTATCCATAGATGCAGCAGTCAGCCCCCATCCATGTTCTAGACAAAGCAGCCCACAACGGAAGAAAGAATTAAACATGTGCCTGGTTTTGAGCTTAGTTACATTGATAATACATTATCACACTAGCAGTTGTTGGCATATGCTTTTCAGAAAACAAGGTTATTACACATGGCTTTACAAAGAATTGAAAAGAGAAAAACGTTTCATTCTGAGACTGTAGATTGATTGCAAAATATTCAGCCAATAATCCATCTATATACACTATGGCTGTTTTATTTAACATACTGAGATAATAAATATCTTTAGCTCAACTTGATACAAACATGTGTTTCCCTTTGAAAACAAAAATTAACAAAATAAATGAAAACTATCCCACAGAAGCACAGTGGTGTTTGAACATCAATTTGACAGGTACTATAATTTCCCTATTTAGGGGTTCTGAATATCATACCAGAGTATACTGCTGCAACACTCTAAGAATTCTCACAGAAGTCATCTGAAAAAGAAAAGTTTTAGTACAAAGCAAAGATGGTATTGGAAGATGGACTCAGTCTGATGAATTTGAATGATGCTCCGAAACCATGACCTTGGCTTGTTTCTGTTTAACACACATTTATTACTATTAAACCAGTAACAAACAGGTAAGTTAACTCTGTAACGGATTCACTCTAAGCAGTGCTATGTCATCAATATATGTTTGTATGCGAGTGACAAGAACCAAAACATGTTTGGTTCTAACCTATGCCTTCCTTACTATTTTATGTCTAGGGAAAAGATGACAGAAGTGTGCACTACAGTCTTTGCAGATCTTTCTGTAATAGAAGCCATCCATGTTTGTTTGCATTCATGTTTGTATCATGAATGCAAAAGATGACACACATTTTATTAATCTTCTTTTAACACCTTCTTTTATAATGTATTCAGAGTTTTGCTTTTCCATATTTAAATAGTAAAAAATGGTTTGGGCAGTGAAGAAAGGCTGGGGGGGTAGGAGGGGGGGGGCTGAAAGTTCTTTACTCTTTCCACAAAGATTTTTCCTTCTCATTTTGCTTGATAGTGTGCCAAAAGAGAAACTCATATAAAGACACGAGCATTTGCTTCTTCTGCAGCATATCTCACTACAGAGGGAATATGCCTTTGACTAAATTAATCTTCATCCTCAGAACACTCACCACTGATGGCTATCAAAATTTTTAGAGTCTAATATATACATATATATATATATGCATCTCATTTATTATTTCCAGAAATTTGTGCCTCTTGTTAAACCTCATGTCCGAACTTGCCATAAAATGGAGAGTACAGTAACTCCACAGGCTTTGTGATTCCATAAGAGCCAGGGAAAAAATGACAGCTTCTCTCCACCAAGGGTCTCTTGTGGCGGAAGGCAGCAGGCCCTCTTTTAGACAACACAGCTCCCTGTGAACACAACTGGTGATCTACTTTGCATGCTAGCCTCTCCATCCTAAGACAAAATTCAAAGATAAAATTCCATCCTGATACTTACAGTCTCCTCCAGGAATCTGGCAAGTTATCTGAGAGATTCTGCTTTCCTCTTCAGAAATAAATGTCTCATTCTACAAGCAAAGGTTTCCAAGCCCTGGAAGCTGAGGTCTTAAGGATCATGAAAGATCCATAAATTCACTCACAACAATCACGTAAACAAAAGGGGATTTTAAAAATGAAGTGTGCATACCTTTTCCATTCAGCTGTCCTTCATGAACCCATTATTTTACACAAGTATGCATCCATAACTGAGTAATGTACACAGACATACACAAACTCATCAACTGCTTCAAGACAAAGGGTAACAGAACTTTGGGATTTTTACCTCCTTTTGAAAAGCTAAAAGGGATACTTGGAGACACATGAGCCATACTCATGTAGATAGACCAACAGACTTGCTGTCTAGTGAGATAATATTCCTAATGCTTTCTTTTTTTCTTGCAGGACTGAGACAAAAGCACTGTTTAAAACAACACCAAACTTTGTTGAAATGCAGAATATGATGGCAGTTGCAACTGATCATCCTTCTACATTTTTAAAATATAGGTCTTAGATGTTTAAAAAAATGTTGGCTCAGATTAAAAGTAACATTTGGGATTTTCCCTTGTAAATTGTCTTTCTGTAACAGGCTAACATTGCTAAGGATTGAAACCTTTTAAAGGTTCAATTTTTGAATGACTTATGAAATAGGTTATGATTACCTATCACATTTCTTTATAAAAGAAAAGTAGGCATATGGTAAGAATAATATGGTGCAAATGAAACCTGGCAACATTTAGATTAAATTCTAAAGGAAACAAAAAGTGAATGAACATNGATCATCCTTCTACATTTTTAAAATATAGGTCTTAGATGTTTAAAAAAATGTTGGCTCAGATTAAAAGTAACATTTGGGATTTTCCCTTGTAAATTGTCTTTCTGTAACAGGCTAACATTGCTAAGGATTGAAACCTTTTAAAGGTTCAATTTTTGAATGACTTATGAAATAGGTTATGATTACCTATCACATTTCTTTATAAAAGAAAAGTAGGCATATGGTAAAATTAATATGGTGCAAATGAAACCTGGCAACATTTAGATTAAATTCTAAAGGAAACAAAAAGTGAATGAACCCGGAGATCACCTTCTAGTGTTTCAATCCCTTGTAAATTAAGAATAAAACAGACATTTAGATGATTATTTAGATAGCATGCTCTTCTGTATGAACTTCACTTAAAATCAAGAGTCACTGTAGAGCACCTTCCAAAGTCTTTAACCATGGACATGAAGGGAATATCCTTTTAAGAGACTGCAATACTGTTCAAAGAGAAAAGAATACAACATCTCTGAATGAGCACTTGGTCATTGATAATATTATGAATTTTTAGACAGACAATGCCAGAAGAGAATCAGATGAATCTGTTCAACCTTTCCCAAATAGTTCAAAGAGCAAAAGTATTGTGAAATGTTTTCTTTCCCTCGTTCCCTCTTCCTCTTCACTCTCCCTCCCTCTTTTCATACCCCTTTTCTATTCCTTCCTTCCTTCTTCACTTTGAATGTAAAGGAAGATGCTGTGGCCTTGAAATGAAATATGGTAGGACTCAAGGGAGAATTCTGGCTTCGTTTTAAAAGACACATTTACATCAGTCTGGTGCACTTTGCTCTGACACCACTTGAAGTCCTGAAAGGGAGTTGACTTTGAAATGTGGTTTAGAAATATTTTTCTACATTTTCAAGAATCAGGAAGGACTAGAACACAAAACTGATCACATATTCTCTAGATACATGAAAAATGTATTTTATACTCTTCTTTTTTCTACTGTAATTTTATTTTAGGACACTAAATTCAGAAAAGAACTTCCTTGGAGCATTCAGGTGTTGGGATAGCTTATGTGCACACTGTTACTCAGCCACAACATTTTTCCTGGAAGAAAAATAATGCCAACTTTCTTGCAGACATTCTCCAGATTCTTGGACTGGTCAGAGAGAAAACATGGCTTTAGGGTCCTGTCATATCAGCACCAGGTTTGTAAGACTTTTCCTGACGCGGAGGGGGCGGCTTGCCCAAGGCTCACTGTGTCCCACTGCAGGTGCCTGGTGGCCTGTCGCAGTATGCTGGACTGCACAGTGTCCAGTCGAAGGGGTTCAGCCTTCACCTGATGGCTAATCACGTCACGCAGGAACAAAGAAGCAGGAGGGATCTTCCATGTGGGTCTCAGAGTGCTTATTCCCCAAGGGGTCCACAAACGAAAGACCAGGATCTCAGGGTTGACAGGGGTTCTTATAGAGGGGGAGGGCTAGCTCAGGAACCAATGGGGAACAGGCTCAGGGGTGGATCCAGGGAGGATTGACAGGGTCACAGCAAATGAGTGGGACACAAAGGAGGGACTAAGGGGCAGGGTCCAATGGCACACCGAGGAGAAGGGAACTTTCTAGAGGGGAAGGTGTGCCCTGGGGGGATTGACAGAGAAGTTTCTGGGGAAAAGGGAGTGACTTGGGGGATTGGCAGGAACTCTCTGCCCAGTGGGAGGGAGAGGGGGAGTGACCAACCAAGGGGGAGGAACATAGCCCAGGGGAGAAGGTAACCATGGGAACGGGGATACAAAGATACAACTTAGAACTACAAATCTGAACTGTACAGACTAAGGCACAACAACTCAATTTATGGGAAGAGACCTTTTCCCTGATTCATTCCCCAGCTTGGTGCCACAACATTTTCCTAAAGTAATCATTTCTCTGGAATAAGGACAAGCCACTACAGAGACATATGCCAATAGATTAATGGAGATTTCTGGGCCACAAATCATAAGACTTGTATCATATCAGGTTCATCTAATAACCCACTATTTAGAAGCAGAACAGAGCAAGACTAAGTGCCTTATAATACTTAACGGTTAATACAAATAATATTCTACTACATCAAAGGTGAATTCATACAGCAGTTAAGTATACAAATGACTTCTAATAAAGTGGTAATTTTTCTGTACTGTATAAATGCAATCATATTAAACTCAAATCAGTGAAATGCTAATTCACTTTTTAATGAGTTCTCTTCCTATTTCAGATTTTTAAGCAACTTTCAACTGGTTTGGTTAAGTATAGTTAATAAGATGAAAAGAGTGGTTTTTAATTAACTCAGACAAACTATTCCATTGTATACATGTGAATTTTTAAGGTAATGTAAGGTATGATTAGAATTCAGATTTTATTCTATTTCATCTTCTTGTGAGCTCTGAAATTTGAATACAGATCTCTGAGGTTGTGGAGGAAAGGTATCTTATTCTCCTCTCTGAAATTTGTGTTTCTGAGGAAAGCTCTTAGTTTTCCTTTTGGACATGACTGCAGTAGTATTGGCCAGGACATGTTCGTCTTTCTAATCCATGAGAAAGCAAAATGACTGCAACTCTTAAGCCTGGTTATCCCACAAAACCTAAATGGGTCATTATAAACTTCTGTGGTGACTCTGACACTGTACAAAGGGACAGAAAATAATTTTTGAGGTCCCTTTAAGGCCCATATCCTAATTCATAAATACTCTGAACAAAAATTGATTTCCCCAAAGCTTAGGAAAAAAGCCTTACACCCTTATAGATGTCTGCCTGTTTGCTGTCTGCAAGCCTGACTGAAAACTGGCCCAAATCAGCTGAAATCTTGAAGCTGATTTTGGTGGAATGTGTGATTATATGACCATTGTCAGTCTAGGGATGAGAAAAACATGCTCATTAATTTCCGTTCCATAGACACAAAAATGCCTTTTTTCACGTGCTATTCAGATCAGGCATCAGAAGAATATGCACTCTTGATTTGCTCTGGCATAATTGAACTCCGGTCCTGGTCCACTACAGGAATTGCATCGTGCAAGGGAGCAGTAGCTCTCTCGTTTTTGTTAGCAGGTTACTGCTTGTTGCCAACCATCAGAGAATTCACTAGAGAATAAAGTTGGGGTATCAGAGAGACCTGGCAGTTGGCAGAGTCTTACTGTGTTTTCTCCAGCACAGCGGAGTTTAAGAACTATTCAAAATAAAATGTTATACATTGGAGTGAAAACTTATTTTTCCACATCCCTGATTTTCTCATGCCATTTGTGTATTAAGGTTTAGAATCACTGATTCAATTAAACTATAGCTCTTATTCATATTTTGCTGCTGTTGGATCTGGAATCTCAAGTCCTCCCTGGTCACCAGTTAGAGAGTTTTAATGATTTGGAGTTTGAATGAAGGTTATTATATCATATCCCATGTTACATGCAGGTAATAAAATTCCTTTCCTGCTTTGATTTTAATTGAGCACAGTCTTTTTAGTGAAACACTATATCAGACAGCCTTGCTTTGTCTAAATAGTAAACATAGCCTATTATTTGTCAATTTTATCGTCATTAAATGCTTCTTTGTTACATAAACTCAACATTGTTTCATTTTCATGCTCTCAAGCAACTTATAAAAATATTTTGGAATATCTTCAAAACTTGGAATATTTTTCCTACAAGTTGAGAGTCAGGATTCATGGTTTCTTTACACAGCAACTTAACTTTGCAAGCCAGGAAACCTCAGTACTTTTTACTGAATTTCAGCTTTCCTCCCTCCTTCAATCCTCATAGAACACTTGGTTTAAAAAACTCCTTCAGGCTTCAAAATATTAGTATTCATTTTTATTAGGTTCTCATCTAATTCTGAACAGACAGACGTCTTAAAACACTACCAGCATAATGTCACCACCATTTGTAGAATCCCTAACAACCATCATAAGAAGCTCTTTAGAAGTGGCTCTTTCTCCTCCCACAGCCAGTTGGCCCCTAGCATCTGCCTCCCAGGAGCACCCTGGCTGAGTGTTTGGGTGGCACTCCGGAGTCAGCAAGCAGGTGAGATAATGTGCTCCAGAGCATCTGCAAAGTATTTGTCAATCAGATCTTCTGTTACCTAATACTTCTAGCTAAACCTCAAGGATTGACAGCTGTGGACCTAAGCCTGCAACTTATGTTATTCCACATCCACTGGATGAATAATGATGCAGAGCTCCTTGTTTATTTGCTTATTCTGAAATCAGATCTTGTTTATTCTGTGCCCCTTTCTAGTCCTGATATATAACTAATTGTTGGCAGATGTGGCAAGTATCTAGGGCCAAGATATATTTGTTTGCACAGTCTAATTTTTGAGTCTCAACCAGTATCAAGCCATTGCAGCTGGTTTTTATCAAGACTCTGAGCGCTGTAGACAATCCACCTGGCAAAACATGATTTGCCCATATGACCTTCACATGAAAGCTTTAAATACAGGACTTCTGCTCAAACAATATTTAAAATATCTGAAAAAACCTAATTAAATTAACAAATTGAAGTGAAATGCTAATCAGTGTTTGTACATGTAAAAATTGCCCTGTGGTTCATATACAATAGCGTGACAGTCTTATTTCTCATTTTGATTTAAAATCTGAACCATATAATAAGGGTGCTAATTGTCTGAGACAATCTTTCCTTTACTAGTGTCTACATTCAATCATCTTGCTTGAAACAAAACAGAAAACTAGCATTTGTCTAATGTTTGGAAGCAAAGGAAAAACAACAGCAGCAGAAACATAAATCAGCATGAATCCAGTTTAGCTGGCTGATATCAACATTTCTTTCTTTTCTGATGAGGATCTCACTCCTTCACTTTGCCCAGATGCCAAATTCCTCTTTGTGAGTTGTTTTTATGACTTTTTTCAATTTTTAAAAACAAATAAAAGATTAACATTGGCATTAGCTTGTTTACTTTTAGCTAGAAGTTCTCTGAGCCACAGTAGTGTTCAAGTTTTCAACTTCTCATGGTATTTTATCAGTGGATAAATGTAGTTGACTTGTCACATCCATCTAAAAATACTATAGGGAAGTAACAGTGTGGAAGATTGTTTATTTGAAGTGGTAGTGAATAAACTGAAAACTCTGTGTCTACATGATTGTCTTTGCTAATAAAATAGAAAACCTGTATTTATTTTTGGTCTATATTCATTTTGTCACTGTCAAAAGCAAATCTGAGAAGAGGTACAGGCTGTTTAGGATTAAGTCAGCTTGTAGAGTGGAAATCCTTCATGCTATATGACTGAAAATGATGCAATTTATCCTGATTTTATTAGCACCTGTAATTTCACTTATCAGTGCCAAATTTCCAAATTAGTTAAAATACCACAAGTGGGGTTACAGAATCACAGGAGAAAATAATAATGTGGAATCAATAAAATATTTTCTTTTTTTGTCTTGTACTTTAGGCTCTGACAATAGTCAATATTTCTAAATTCACTCTGGAAAACTTTCCCTTCCCTTCCCTTCCCTTCCCTTCCCTTCCCTTCCCCTCTCTTCCCCTTTTCTGTTTGGAAGGGAAAAATAATTGAATACTCATGCAAAAGTAAGAAAACAAGTCTTTTGCCACTGTATTCCATATGTTTCACAACAACACAAGCTGAAAGAAATGCTACAGAAATGTCATAGGATCAGATAGAAAAGTAATTAAAAATAGGCTAATTTAGAATTTAGACTCTCAGTTCATGACTTCTTCACTGATTATAACATCTGCATTGTTTTCCTCAAGATCAGAGCACCACATAAAAATTGTGTTACTTTAGACTTGAGTAACTTCCTACAGATCCCACTAGGTAGGTCTGGAGTTCATCAGGGAATTGTGATTATCGGGGATGAGCTAAGTCCCTGGAGACTAGTACCTTTATTAGTGTCACAAAAGAAGAAAGAATTACCATCTCCTGGCCTAGCAACACACCCTAACATGAGGGAGTTTGCCACCTGTGTACCAGAAAGGACAACTAAGACAAGCAAAAAGTCATAGTCCCAAAACACTATGGAATTTGGCTTTTGTAAGTTTATATCAGATCACTCTCCAGGTACATGAGATCACTCCTTCATTCTCTCCCCTTCCCCACGGAGCAAGCAGTGGGCTTTCCCTGTGACTGCCCAGCGCCGTCTGACAGCATGGACCTGTCTGCAGAGACTGAGGGTCCTCCATTGTGGCTCTGGGACATCTGCGGCTCCTCTGCTTGGCAAACATTTCCCTGCCCCTGGCTTGCTCTGCACTTCAGCAGAGCAGCTCTGCACTACATGTACTTTGTCCTTCGCATCCATTTCCCTTGTAGAACATCTCATCCTTCCTTAAACAGCAGAATGTGCTGCTGACATGAGGACTAAATTCTTCTTCTATTGCACATTTACAGCAAAAAAAACTTACCTGCTGTGATCTGCCAATCCACCTCAGTGTTAAGCTCAGAGTAGGGGAAGAAATAGTCTGAAATATGTGCTTGCAAGGAAGCATGTTTGTGATAATTATTCCAATATGTTATACTTTTTAAATCAGGTGTACTTTTAAAATATGAATACTTCTAACTTCATAAGTCTGAGGAAAAATGAAGAAATGAGATTCTCCTGGAGGCCTGGACAAAACTGGCATGTTTACGTGCATAAACAGTTCATCCCTGGCTGGTTTGGCTTGTCTGCCTAGGAGTACTTATTATAACATGAAACACCAGTCTCTGTTTCTAAACCACTGAGTATGATTGTAGTACCACTGCACGTATCTTCACTTTTAATGGATATGCCCTCATGTATTCCAGCATGACTTAGAGAGTTTCCTCCTTCTCTGTGACCGAAAAAAATGAACTTAGTTCACTCTTATGCTGGAAGAAAATAATACAAGACCTCAGTAATTAAGTGTGTGACCTGCAAAATTCCTTTTGCTTCCATGTTTTGTCCACAGTCCATCAAAAATTGATGCTCTCAGGTAACATGCTTCTTTTTTTCTACATGCAACACATTGATCTCCTTTCAGTTTGGAGTTAGCTTGTTTCTTCTACTATCATTCCTGATGTAACAAATGATATTTTCATAGGCTTGGTTAGTAATCAATATACACAAGTAACTGTCATTGATCTGAGTACAACCCTTGATCTAGAAAATCACCAATTATAGCTATGTAAAATACATTCAGTTGGATTAGGTGGAACCCAGAGAAAAATATTGCTTGGGCAATTTACTTAATCATGTTAAGACTAGGGTGAAATAATTTAATTGGATGGCATTTATACACTGATATTTAGGCTTTTACCAGTTTTAAAAAAGAGCTCTCTGAAGTGTATATATCTTGAATTTTATGTATAAATGTACAGTTACTGTTGCCAGATTTAGAAACCTACGTAGAATGAGGTCTAAATTTCTTATTAACATTTTTAATTTGTACTTAATGCAAACAATTCCGTGTAAATATCAGTATAATTTGATATATTGCAACCTTCTATACTGAGAAGTTTGAGCTTTTTTTTTAAGCTTGAGCTCCCCACAGCATGCTTCATTTTGTGTGTTCCAGCTGCAGCTATCCTGCAAACACATGAGCTCCGTAGAGCTGCACAACTCAGGAAAACAGGACTAGAAAATATATATTTCATAACCCTATACAGCAATACAAGCTATGATAAATCACCTGCAAGCATTTAACCATATAATTCACACTCACTTTAAAGCCCCTTTGCCCTGCCAAAGATGTTTATAGGGGCTTTAATACAGCGGTGAATCAAGCCCGATGACCAGCTGTAGTTTGGTATTTCCAAGCTTTTATCAGTTTTCACCACAGCTTTCATGTTATTTTTAGAAACTGGCTGGAATCAGAACTCAAGTCTGAAGTTGTCTGGGTTTGCAGTGACTGATTTTGGCTCAATTTTCATTATGACTGCAACTAAATAAATGCCTCTGATTTTGCTTAGGCATTCTTTCTGTCTTTCTCATCTCCATCAGGCTGCACACATTCTGTAGCCACGGACTTGGTTCCAGGAAGGTTAATAGTCTCCGTTTCAATCACTATTTATGTGAGCCATTTTCTCCTGTTTAGCCAATAAATGGCTGCAGGTTTGGATGACACCTCTTTGATCTGTACAGAGTTATACAGCTGAAACATCCACACACAGTATCCCTTACGTGTCCTTCAGTACAAAACAAAGGTGATCTTACATTTCAGGGATACCAGGGGACCACACAAATACACAGCACCTTGCAAGACAAAGAAGGATCTTTCTGCAAAGAGAGACAGGGAAGTTCAGGGGAACGAGCAAGTAGTTTTGCAGACTTACCACAGGAAAGGAAATGTTTTCCTTTCTCAGCATTGCAAAAAGAAAAATTCCTATACAAAGCCCAGAAACAGGGGCATTTTGCCAGTTGGGGAATTTAAAAATTCTCTCTTGAGTATGGTAATAATTCATTACTAGGGAGTGGCCACTGCTGACCATGAGACAAGTGGTCTAACTGTAAACCATAAGCAAGGGAAGAAGGAGGGTGTAAGAGTCTAAGGGCTATCATTTCCATGAGGCTCTCAAAATATGAAGCAGATTGATATTGCTCAAAACAAAACATTTGTTTCCAGCTGACAAACTAGAAATACTATTTCAGGTAAAAAAAGTCAAAATACTTCAGTCAAAAAGCTGATCATTTAGGCAACTCTTTTCCTGCTCATTTAAAAAATATATTTCTTCATTGGTGGTTGATTTTGTTTGTTTGATTGTTTTGAAACAAATAAAGTAAAAGTAGCAGAAACTATTCTACGTCTTCTGTATCTTTCAACTATCTTTGATTCTCTAATAACAGAGGCAACCTCTTCCATCTATTTTGCCTCTTATAGTCTTAAACTATTAGAGATACTACGGTCCAACAGAGAAGGTTAAACTCAAATTCTTTACTTAGGCACAGGCACAAAAGTAAACCAGGCTGAACAGGGCCTACAAGTTTCAATACCAAAGCACAGTATGGGAGCTGAGAGGAAAACAAGGTATGCTTGGACTCCTTTTGGAAATGGCATGCACATTATTGAGATGACACTCAATGCTTATGCAGTGTAAAAGCTCTTCCTAGGAAGATATACTTGAACATTAGCCCCAGTATTTTTACTGATTTTGTCTCATCATATCTGAATGAATTAAATGTAACCACCAATTAATTCAAAACTCATGAGTTAACCTACCCCTAGAGGTTTTCTGCAGCTTGTCAGACTTAATCGTTTAGGCACATTACTACCCAAACAGCCCAGTCTCACAAGTGTTGACTTTCACTTTCTTTATTTCCAAGCTGTTGATAGGCGCTCTTCTACTATAATTTGTTCTACTAAAAATCACCATCACATCGTTGACCTGCCTATAGTACTAGTGAGTTTAATAATATTTCTTGTTCCATGGCCACCAATTCATTTCCATTAGCAGTGGGCAGGAGGTGTGAGTGGGCAGCTGGTGGAATGGCATCCATCTCTACAAGGTCTGGCTGAGGCAGTGGCATGAACCTGAAATATGGTCATGCTCCCAGTTGCTAGTTATGTTAGTTGTGGTTTCACTGGTGTGAGTGGATTATTGAAAGAAATTTTAGAAGGCGGTTTTAAAAAAAATGCTGGTCCTCAGAAGGCCTTGGCCTCTGGCTCTGTGGGAGGGTATTAACATTACCTATCAAGATCTCCAAAGCATTACTAGGTTGAAGCCTACTTAGGCAGAAGATCTAATCTCTGAGTTTCCTTGACCTTGTGATCTTTTACCTAAAGTGAAAGTCTGCATTCCATTTTAGAAATGTAAACATTATTAGTGCGTATATGAAAGACCACCACGGCGCTACACTGGAAGATAAATAAATCCAGAAGAAATGCCCGAGGCCTAGACTGAACCACCTGTATCATTAGCAAACACGTTACCAGAAAGCAAAAATATTGTCTTTATTAGGTTATATGACAATGAAGAATGGAGAGCACTAAACTGAAAATATTGAATAGTTCAAAAAGTTTTATAAAATTTAACCTAAATACTGCTTTCAAAAACCTCAGCTTGTTCACATGCACAAATTTTACAGTTTTTATACATAGATGTGTATATGTATATTTAAGATGTATATATGTATATTTAATACCTGTGTTTGGTCTGTCCAGCATTTAATGATGTTCCATACTTCTTCGTTGTCCACCAATACATTGCTACTAGTGTGAGTGGGAATTGTGTATATGTGCATGTGCATCGGTCCAGCTGTCTTTTTACCTTGGTATAAATCTGAGGATTGATCTATGTTTTCAATAGCTTTTATTTCTTTACTCTTAAAGCCGTAACAGTATAAAAATTTTGGTCTTGAAAAGTCACAAACAAACAAACAAACAAACAAGAAAATATTAGAATATTTGATCCCCCAAAGGAGGGGAAAACCAGTCTCTCAGTGGAGCTGCTCCATAGACAGGGTCCTCACAGAGACCACTCAGAAAGAGGAGCTCCCCTCAGCATCCTACACCTGGAAGGAGATGTTTGAGGAGAAAAGCAAAGGTGTCTCATCCCCCTTCACTTCTGTGCAGGCAGCACAGTTCCATCAGTGCAGTGCAGATGTCAGCATTGCATTGCTGCTTTCTTCTCATCCACACCTAATTCCCATCCCCAGAGGTCTGGAGGGGTTGACAAGGGGCAGTGAAAAATGGCCCCTGGCCAGAGAACCTGCTCTGATAGCCATGCCCTCCCCATCACAGTGAGGAGCCCTCACAGTGCACAGCACTGCAGCCCTTATGCTGGAGGTGGCCTGGCCATTACTCAGCTCAGCTCTGCTGGCCAGAAAGAGAACCAGGACCGAAGTACCCATGATTTTTCATGTGTAACAGCTCTTCCTAAGGCCTTTTTAATTCTCATTTTCCTGATAGTCATCTCCAGTTGCATTACACTTATAAAGCCCATTGAATTTTGAGTAATGCTGTAATGACTCGCAGCCATTAAGTTAAAAAATGCCTGCATTTGTATACTGTACTCATCACCATAACCACATGGTGACATTATCCCAAATTGCAGTCTATTCTACCAGTTTGGCCAATCATCTCAGCATTGGTTTATGGCACCAGTTTGTCATGGATTTAGAGGATCCTTTTTTCGGTTTTGCTGGGAAACACGGGGAATCATGTAGAATACTGTAAATACTAAAGACATGCTAAAGCATCTAAGGGGGACTCACTCACTCCAGATGCTATATACAGCATCCAGACCATGTTCATTGACACTTAATACATTTCTGAAGGTATCATTCTGATGTTACATCAATTTCTGTAAGAACTGTTTAGGTTCAAGTAGCATTTGTACATTTAATTATGTCCCATATCCTTGGTGCTTTTAGATTCAAAACTAATTAGACAACATATTTCACCAGGGTATCTTTCCTCTAACATACAAAGCTCTGCTAATAAAAAGCATCAGCTTGGGGACCTGAAAATGGAAAAATTGTTTTGAATTGAGTTTCTAACTTTTTTTCACTTGAGAAATGTTAGCAAATTACCAGGTGCAGGATGGATTTGAAGAATAGAAAAACTGACACAGTGGCCATCCTAGTTTATTTACTATTTTCAGCTGTACTGTGGAGAAGTCAAAAATAGTAGTGCTGCTGTGTAAACGCAAAATGTTGCAAGCCAGGTGAAGACAGAGCATTTCTGTTTTAAAAAAGCTTAATTTCATAAGACATATTGCTCTTCCAAGTATTCTGTGGTCACTGGCAAGAAACAAAAATACTGCATCTCTTGCATATCATCTTAACAAAGCCAAAAGCTTTTTGCATAGGACAGTGTGCCCTGAAATAGTTTGAAAGTTTAGCCCTGGTACCCCTGGAGTCAATTGAATCTGGGAAAGGAAAGGCAGGGCACTGTTAAGTTTTAAAACCTGGAAATTTTTTCCTGGAGTAATGTTTGGAATGAACTACTTACAGTAAAAACGTAATATCTAAAATTGACTGTAATACTGCAAGAGTTTTCACTGATAGAGGAATGTGTTTAAGACAACCTGACATAAAAAATAAATAAGCTTTGACTTCAATTATTAAGAGCTAAAAGAGAGAGAAAGGGGTGGGCTTCCTGCTTTTTGTGGATAAATATGTACGAAAAAGAAAAACATCACCATGGAAACCAAAGCATTGCCATAGTTTTTCATACAGAAAAATGTTACAATGGAAACTTGTGCTCATTGCAAAAACAAACAGCTTGAAACTAAGTTGAAGGTACTATTACAACATTGTCAACCTCGACAACTTGGGCTTCTTTGCAGCTCATTTTCTTTTATCCATCTTCTTGTGTTTCCCATCTGGATTACAATTATAGTGTAATACTTCAACCTGCTGTCTAAGGTGAAAAGTTTAATATTTTTCCAGTCCAATAAAAGAAAAACTTTAATAAAGATGAAAGGAGGATAAGTATCCAAAAATGTTTCTCTTCACCTGTGTTCAATCATAATGACAAAAACGACTTAAATCAATTTTAAATATTAAACAAACAACAAAAAAATTAAATTAAGGAACTAATGCTGCAGGCACAGTTCTTCCTGGGTTTAAACTTCTAAATAACTTTACTGTTGTGACTAGTGTCTTTGTAATCAATGAGATGTTTGTGTGACTGCTCATTAGCAAGCTCGGGACTTCAATGGATTAGAACAGAAAATATACAGAAGCTCAGAGATACCATTAAATCATGTAATACATCAGGAAGGAGAAAATAGGAGAAAATGGAATATTAATCTACAAAAACTGCATCCCCAAATGCTGTCAAAGACTATAACCTTCTGTCTGGTGTATTTGCCCCACTGAAGACAGTCTCTTTGGTAAACAAAGATGATCAAGCATGTGCTAATTTGGAAGCAGTGTAAACGCCTTTCAGCATGTCTCATTTTCCAAGACTATAAGTCAATTTGCCAAAACACGTTACCACAGCTGGGCAGCACAGTGTTGCTAAATCTTACTTTCTTGGAGTCAAATCAAGAACCCATTAACCACAGGCAAGTAATGCTATTCTCCCAAGGAGTTCCTTTGGTTTTAATAGGACTCATTGTGTGAATGAATAATCACAGAGGAATGTGAGCAGGAGGCTAAAAATCTGGTTATTGAATCTCCTCTCTGCAAGCCAAGTGGACAGCCCACGTCGGAGCAAGCCTTGGCTGTCCATGGCATTGTTCCTCAACCCATGAACCCACATGCCATGGGGCTTTTCAAATATCTTTATGATAACTTAGCTGACTTCGTATTAGCAACTATTCTATTTCTTCTCTACAGCATAGAAGTTCTTTGAATTACTATGGGCTATTATTCAAATGCATATTTAAATTCCTGTAGACAGGAGATTTTTAACCCAAATAGACTACAGCTGCTCCATTAAATCAGTTTCAGAATTTCATGTCTATTTGGCTGCTGCACATACAGAACAATCTGTGAGCAGTTATGAAATATATTATTTTTAAAATTAGGTTGTGGGTGTATCTGTGTATAAATGACCAGTTGAAAAAAAATATAAGTTGTCTGGCATTTTCACAATAGCTCTTAACACTTCTCTGCCTGTAAAAGATTAATGACCTGCAAAATTTAATTTTAAAATATTTTCTTTGTTCCATAAGCTAAAAAAGGCATCAAATATCACACCATTCCCATATCTTTCATTGATGCAACGCCATAACAACTGAAACAATTTGCTTCCATTTGTTTCTTTAGATCAGCTGCATTTGAACTTAAGATCCTATAGTTTCCTCCCAGAGAAAACTCCAGCTTTGGACCTATACAATATGCACAACCTTAATTCCATGAACTGTCCAATTGCAGTTAGCCGGTCTAATGAAACAGAAAAAGTCACAGTATTGCATTCATAGCCCTGCTTAACTTTGCTATAAAGACTACTCTGAGCACTCAAGTTAAGCACATGTATATGGGTTTTTTTCAGTATTTGGGTCTAAGTCTTTTTTATAGGACTGAACTCCTAATGGTTTAATCATAAAAGTCTGAAACAAGGAGTTATAAATGAAAAATATGACAAATGTACCCAGAGAGGCACAAATGGCATCATCATAGTAATCACACTAGATATTTTCAGGGAGCAAAACAATATAAAATAATTCAAATTTTTCTACTGAGGAAAGAAAAAAAGAGTTAACTGAATAAAGTACTTCAGAGGATTGTAACCCACTTATGTTTTCATTTAAATACACATTAAGATTTTTCTAAAAAGGCCAAAGACAGTTTTTGTAACACCACATATGGATGTCAGCAGTGTATGCAAAATGGAGAGAGAACAGTTCATTCTCATTAGGTTTAGTGCCATATTTTTCTAGGTAAGATCAGCTGTAGTAGTGGTATTTCATTGTGATTTTGAACCATTAATTCTCTCAGTAAAAAGTGCTAGATTTTTAATAAACTGAAACCTCAGAATGCATGCATGTTCATGGTCAAGTGCCAAGCGTTATTTAAAGAAGGCTATTGTAAGTCTACTTTTATTGTTCCTCATAGACCACCAGGATCAGATAGTGTGTGGCCTACAGAGCAATTAGACATTTACAAAGGATTCTCTGCTGGAACAGCATGCTCAGAAACAAAAGGAAATCTGATTTGTAAACAGCAAATACTCAAGGCAGGAATCTGTGCTAAAGCTCTGTCTCTTTACAGTCCATAAAAATAGATGAAGAATTATCATATGAAAATGAGAGTGGTTGTTGAAATTTTCTTCAGGTCACACAGCAGTGGAAATTGTATTCTTGATCATAGTATTTTGTCTAGTGGTGAATGCCTGGTCCTTATGCCAGCTAATGACAGCAGGAAAGTTTCATCTCATTTCCTCCTGCTTCTCTCCAAGCTCCAACACCAAGCAAACCAATCCGAAGCCTAAATGCTGCTTTCCTCTGGTTTGCTGTGCAGAGGAATACATGTTGCTTCTTCAAAGGCTGAACCAGGATGTATCATTGACCCTGTCATCCCTAGATTTGATGATCTTGGCTCTCCCTCTTCAGCAGCTGACTCACGGCCAGAACACGCATGATGGATGTCTCTTGTCCATTTTTTTCTGCACAGCTTTACCAGTGGAAGGCCTGCTCCCTAGCCTGGCTGCAGCATTGCTGCATCTCTCAGAAGAACAACTCCTGCCTGAAAATAAGGGCCATATTATACTAGCAGCAAATTAAGCCTTTAAAGCAGACTCTGAAGGGCCATCAGAAACTTCTATAGACACACTTTGACTCGTGCATTGCTGCTAAAAGCACACTTAGTCCTTATCACCATCCCCCAGTAATGCTAAATACACAATCTTATGTCACTGGAGGTATTTCTCTGTAAAATTGTTCTCATCAACAACAGCACAAGGGTCTCCCAGTAACTTCACATGCTCCTAATGCCTAATCAGGAACAGTGTTTAAGGTGACATCAGAGGGCTGTACAGAGAGGAACATGGGCAGCCCATATTTCCTATTACTCTCAGTTAAATAAAATGATTTTACTGTTTCTTGTAAACAGAGACTTGGGAATACAAACTAAAGTACCAGCAATTCAAATCAAACATCCAGTCTGCACAGCTGAGAATCTGCTCCAGGTGTACATATTCCTTAAAGGCTATATCCACTCACAGGTTAAAGGACTGTCAGAATATATGTCATTAAGGCACCATAGTCTGATGAATAGGATCACGCTGAAAAATACATGTGGCTTTTAACTGTTTGTTTATATTCCTCTGGATTTAACGGAAAGTAAAAACTTAACAGGCAGAATTATAGCTGGTATAAATCTGTACAGCTTCACTAACTCTTCTGATTTACATCAACTGGGGATCTGGCCCACACTATTGCATTGTCAAGGAAAACATTTTGTGTTTGCTTGATTACTATACCCAATGTACTTTTTATAATATCAAAACAAATTCCTCTCCTCTCCTCTCCTCTCCTCTCCTCTCCTCTCCTC
>VYXC01009651.1:1271195-1295116 GCA_013397175.1 Platysteira castanea
ACCTCTGCCATCACTTTGCAGTCCCTACTCCAAAGCAGTAGTGGATCTGCTCTGCCCCAGGGGATGGACAGGAGCTACACAGCCTGTTGGGTAGACACTTGTACTTAATGTATTTCTTACCCCTGATGCATGCCAAAGGCAGCATAGCACTGTGAGTGGGGAGAACCAGATTCTGTGTATGACCACTCCGTCTCTCTGGATTCATTCCCTCTCCCTTCAGTACAAATGAATAATGAATCTGGTCTTTCTTTCCCCTTCTGTAAGCCCTAGCAGTAATGATAGCCCTCAGGCTACAATGATCCATGTGGAACTACTGTAAATGATGGTGAAATTAACTGCATTGAATGTCTACCAGGATTTCAAAACAAAAATGACCTCCTCATGCAGAAGGAGAAGATGAAGAAGGTTTCTTAACACCACCTTCCTCCTATATAATGGAAAGACACTTGCAGCCACTAAGCTCAGAGAACTATGCAAACTTCTCATCCTCCCAGGATTTCCATTAGTCAGGGAAGGAGGGATTTACCTCTTCACACCGAGTCAAGAAGATGCTCACTGAAGGAAAGCTCCAAGTTTAGTGATCATGCTCTCCTACAAGCTAGTGGTTTTACCCACAGAATTGTCTCCTCTGATTTTCTACCTCTTTCTTCACTTGAACACCAAAATTTAAACACACAAGTTGGCAGCTGCATAAATCAATTCCCCTCTGCAGTGGTAAGACAAGTGTCTCACCAGGTGCCAGCAGCTTCATTAAAGTAGGCCAACAGCCTCACAATATGTATCAGCCTACCAGAGCCTGCTCAGGGTGTCTGGCTCTGCAAAAGCCTTGCAGTAGGAGTATCACGGTCCAGATTTTGGTCTATTAAACATTTGAACACCACAAGTATACTAAGAATTATGAGTGCATGATTTTCTATTGCTTATCACTTGCACAGTTTTATGTGCTTAAACAAACAGGATGCCACGAGGCAAAATTGGGCAGATAGCATTCTACACTCTGGAAATGTGGGAACAGTGAGGAAGATGGAGCTGGAAATTGAAAATAAGGCCCTTTAAATCTTTGAAATATTTTTCGTCAGTGAACAAGCAATTTGGAATCATAAAAGGAATACTGAGAACATCTTTGCTTTTTAAAATCCTGAGTGTGATCTCTCAGGACTGTAAATAAGTAGTAACTCCAATGAGATTTCCAGCTGCACTACAGTGAAAGTAGTGTAAGTGAAATCAGAATCCAGACCTACACTAATGTTTTAACAATCCCAATAAGATATTGTGGGAAGTATGTACTTGCACTGTAACTCCAGTTATCAGTTTGTTAGTAGGAAATAGGCCTCACCTTGAATTCTTTCTGCACAGCCTGAATGGTATGATTATGGCCCTTTAACATTTCTTTACAGTGTTTTCTTGCTCAGTTCACAGTATTTTTTGATACAGTGTTCTGGCTTCTTTCCATCTCCCAGTTTTGGCCAGGTTGTATCATCTTACTACTGCTAATTCAAGCCCCTTTTTGTTTCCCCCACCATTGCACAGTGTCTCCTTCTCTGTTTAACAGAGGAATATCTTCCCTTATTCTGACTTCTTTCAGCATGTTACTGTCAATGATTTGTTGCAGTATGTTCTTCTTTACCTCCCACATTCCCCACCCTGTGCTAAGAAGATTTTCTCCACCTGTCTTCCTCCACTGTCCTTGGAAATCAGAAAATTCTTTCTATCCCGTGTATCTTTATATTCCCTTATAGCTGATATCAATTTGCTTTGCTGTTCTTTCTTCAAATACGATTAGCCTTGATCATGAGGATGGGGTTGTGCTTGCATTTTGTTCAGTTTACTTCGTGGCCTTTGCTTTTATTAACATAACATGTGAGTCAGATAATGTTGTGCCTTATCTGTGTGGGAAGTATGAGGAAAGCAACATCATACAAGCATTGAAAACAGTAAGAACATGGTAAACAAAGAAGTTTGATAGGGCTTTTTTCATAATAAGGTCACAATAAAAATATGACTACCATAGTTAATACCTCACTTTTTATTGAAAGACAAATGCATGAGAAAGTGGAATTATTTCTACACTAGAACTTCACTGTCAACTTATAGGGAAAAATGTGCCCTTTTTTTCCCCCAAAAAAGGAACAGAAATCACTGTAAAAGTGTTCACATTTGCAATTATGGGATCATAGTATATACCAGATCCTAGGTGTCCTCATGAGAATTTGAAGTATCATGCTGCCTTTCTCTCAATATTAAGGTCCTTTTTACCAGGGTATATTGTTTTATCTGGTCAAATTTTCAACCTTTTGGAAGCCAAGGTGAAAGCTCAAACTTCTCTGCTAAAGTATACCCATTGTGTATTAAAATATCCAGGATGATTCATTCCGTCAACCCAACATCTACTCATCAGCAGGAGAACAAGCTAAGGAGGCATTATATCTNCCCGCACGCACCACTCCCACTGCACCGCGCCGCACCGTGCGCACCGCACTGCCCTGCACAACTCCGCAGGCACCGCACGCACTGCTCCCACCGCACCGCCCCGCACCGCACCGCACCGCACTCCGCAACACCCTCGCGAATCACCGCCCCGGCCCGAACCGCGTGGCTCCGCGCACCGCACCGCGCCTTCTGCACCCGCTGGAGCTCTCCCCCGTGCGCAGGGCAGGCTGCGGGACAAGCGGCTGCTGTCCTTTGCGGCAATGCCCACNGTAAAAGTGTTCACATTTGCAATTATGGGATCATAGTATATACCAGATCCTAGGTGTCCTCATGAGAATTTGAAGTATCATGCTGCCTTTCTCTCAATATTAAGGTCCTTTTTACCAGGGTATATTGTTTTATCTGGTCAAATTTTCAACCTTTTGGAAGCCAAGGTGAAAGCTCAAACTTCTCTGCTAAAGTATACCCATTGTGTATTAAAATATCCAGGATGATTCATTCCGTCAACCCAACATCTACTCATCAGCAGGAGAACAAGCTAAGGAGGCATTATATCTTTCTCTAGAACACCACTTAAAATGAGGCATTCCAATCGAAAAGGCAGAATTGTTCCTTTGAGTAAAATAATTAACGGGCGCAGGAGCGGCAAAGCTGTAACGAGAGAGACCTCTAGCGGCGGCAGCGCCGCCCCGGGCCCGCTCCTTCTGGCCCGCACGGCCCCGCACGCCCCGCACCGCACCGCACCGCACTCCGCAACACCCTCGCGAATCACCGCCCCGGCCCGAACCGCGTGGCTCCGCGCACCGCACCGCGCCTTCTGCACCCGCTGGAGCTCTCCCCCGTGCGCAGGGCAGGCTGCGGGACAAGCGGCTGCTGTCCTTTGCGGCAATGCCCACCGCCATGCCGCTCCTGCCACAGGCCGTTCGGCTAAAGGGACAAAAGTGCCCTTCTCTCCGTTTCAGGCTTTAATGTACCCCGTTATGCAGCAGTGCACTGCGGGACATGACATTAGAAATTAAAGTTGCTATAAATCCCATGTGACTTTTTTTAAAATACAAAATATTTCGAATTACAGAAATTTTGGGTTGTTTTACTGCTCCTGTTTGATTTGGAAAAATACAGGACTTAGTGATGCAACTTAGGTTCTTACCAATAAGAAAGTGCTGTCACACCTAAATAATTTCATATATTTATGTCCTGTTGCTTTACTTGTTTATGGGAAGTATCTTGTTTCTTTTTTAAATTTGTATTTCATCTTAGCAGCCCAAATGACAACTATTTGTCTCAAGGCTTTTGCAGCAACAGTCACTATTGAAAGTCTCATCTCACAAAGTTTTCTTTCTTCCTGAATGTACTAGTCCTGCTGCTGTCATGTCTGTTAACACGGCATCGTGTCCCTGGGACAGCTCAACCGTCATGCCCAATGCAGAGTTGGCACAATTAGGCCCAAAGTGTGTGAAATCTAGCAAAATGCTAAAAATAATAATCAGAGCTCTTTTTTGTTTTAATAGGTAAATTCAAAATAATGCAAGGGCAGAGAGAGGGGGGACATGCAGTGTGTATTAAGTGCAGGTTATCAAAAAGAAACTTGTCTCTGGATTATGTACAGTTTCACTTGACTGAAGCTTCATGGAAGATTAAGCTTCTTTTGTTCTCTGTGCTGTTTCACATAGATCAGTTGATGATGTGCAGAATAATTTTAACCACATATTAAACAGCGGTTAATCTAAGATAAGGAGATGAGCAAATATGAATAGTGAATAGTGTTTTTAGTGTTAATGCTAATTAGAGAAGGAGCAAGCCGTTCGTCAGAAATTTAAACTCTTTGTGCAGGGTTCTCAAAAATATAGGTATAAAGAGAAGGCCTGTTTACTGTCACAGTGTTTACCAGCCAGTCTGCCATGTGGTACACATAATTTATAAGGGAATGAATCACTCCTCTCTGATTTATGGAAAATAATAACACTGAAGGGACTGATTTCTGGAACTGCTGCAGACCTGGAAAATACAATAGGCAGAAAGTGTTAAAATCCAGGACACTGTGTCGAAGAATTTTGAGTATTAAGCTAGTTGGGTAGCATTTTTAACAGGAAAAGGAGGTGGAGCTGTGGGGTTCTGCAGCATATAAAAATAACACATTTTATTCTCCTTAAATTATGGTATTTCCAAAATACTACACTTCAGATTTTTGCTGGCCCCACAGGAGACCTCTTCAGTGCCTTTTCTCTTGTAAAGATTTAATTGATCTCTTTTGAGGCCAGGAGAGATCTAACATTTTGCAGATCTATTTTTATTTTCAACTTTTGCCTTAATCCCCTTCATACGCCTTTAATTTCTTTATTTGAATTAATTAAGCTGTCCTCAGATATATGAAGATGATGAGATTTCTCGACCCCATTCATCACACAGGTTATTCAGAGTTCTTTCAGGAATTTTACCAACAGTTCTCAGCAATTTGCTGAGATAACCCACTTGTTACTTGTGTGTAAGTATTTCAGCAAGGCCATGAATTGGACAACTGGCACTTTGGAATTTGCAATGGAGCATTTATCTTTTTCAATAGATTCCATTTTAGTAGCATAAAGTTTATTCATATAGCTTTGTTTTCTAGGTGACAAGAAAACTGTTCACTGGGGAAACAAATAAGTACGTAGTGGTTGGGATTTGCAAGGAGACTAAAAAGGGAGTAAAACCTCGATTTTTTTTTTTAAATTTTCTGGTTTTCCTTTTGGAAGACAAAAGACAAGTTAATGGTGTAGTTCATATGCTTTATTATCTCCTCTCAGCCACCTGGTTTTGTGTTCTGATCCCATTTACTCTTGTATGGTGTATCTTCAATTTTCATTTTTCATCCTTCAAATGTTTATTGCATGAAAACAAGTCTTATCAATCAGTTCCTTGAATATATTGCTTATGGCAGAAGAACTACAGAGTCTACTTTAGTGAATAACTTCATCTTTGCCTCATCATCTCTGATCAGATAGGTGTCTGGGCTACTTTTCGCCTGTAGGTGGACTCCTCTCTAAGTATTATTTAGAGTATTGCTGGAGGTGGTCTACTGCAGAAATTTATTTGGCACTGCAATCTTTGTGCATAAAATATGTGCTGATCTTTTAAACATGAAAAGATTCATTGCTAGTCCTGCAAAAAGGTTAAAAAATTGAGGAAGGATACCATATTGGGGATAAGCAGGAAGAAAATGGTTAATCAAGTGTAATTTACCAAACATTCCAACAAAGAGGCACATGGTTTCAATTTTCTTACTGAAATTGAATCATTGGTTTAGAACAGGTTGGCAGAGTAAAACTAGTTCATATGTAGCCGTCCAATACTCCCTCCCTTTCTTTTTAATCTCCAAGTACACGTGGCAAGTTCAGAGATTGCTTTTCTGGAATTAAGGAATCCCAAACCAAAGGATTCTCTCACTGAGGTAATTTTTCACACTTTGGATTTTTCATTTTCTGATAAAACAAACAGACAGAACTCTGTAAACTTAAAATATCAGAGAATTACTTCCCTTACTTTTTGAGTACATTTTTCTTAAACATCTATAAAGGCAAACACTGTTCTTATGTCCCTTAAATGAGAGGAATATGTGAGGGAGTATACTTTTTGGGAAATTGGTTAACTGTGTACATCATCATTACCTGAATTGTTAGGAAAAACACCTATAATGTATTTTTATCATTCTTATCGCTATTAAAAACCACCTGACACAAGTATTCCAGTCTAAACATGAAAGAACACCTCAGTAATCAATAAATTTATATCAGTGTTATTGCACACCTAAAAATATCTTTAAACATCTGGGCAACATTTTGTGGCATTCGCAAACCTCTGCTCCTCTGTCTCCCTGGTCTGTACGTGCTTCACATGCATGCACCATAGCTGCAGGAGACATTTGCTTGCAAGGTGTATGGAGCTGTTTCTAAGGCTGTCACTGTTCACCTTCACTACAGCCTCTGCAGAGCTTCCCTCCAGTGAACCTGTTCTTCCTTGCACCCGAGTCCACTATCGGACTTCCTGCTGAGAAACCTGAAGAGTGACTACCAGCATCTGAAGTGTGGCTCCGTCTCAAATTCCTGTCGATATTTTGCAAACAAGGTTATGCCAACACACAGTTTCCTTTCCTGAACATGCACATACCTACCAAATTCATGGTGGTCCTCAGACACTCAGAGCATCAGATCTTGTCAAAATCCATGTCCTACTCCTCTTGGCATTGTTGGTTTAGCTATGGTTTGCAATAAATTATGTGGGAAGGCAAGGTGGAAGGTCCCAGAGAAAGAGGAGAAAGGACATGCAGTGAGAATGAACAGTGACAGCTGAGAAAAGATTTCCCAGTTGAATCAACAGAATCACAGAACCACTGAATAAGCTGAGTTGGAAAGGACCCACAATGATCATCGAATTCAACTCGTGGCTGTGCACATGACTTCCCCAAGAGTCACACCACAAGCCATGAAAAGAAAAGATGGGGTAAAGTCATTTCTGCACAGGCTTTATTCCCTAATCCCCTTGACTCATCATAGCAAATGACATCACAGAGCTGGTTTCTGAGCTTCACAATGCAAAATTGGAATTTTTAATGAAAATAAACAAAATAGAGCTAAGAGAATAATAAGATCACAGCTCACAAACAATAGATTGAAAGCTGAAGAGTTATTTTTCAAAAGGATTTCTTTACTAATGCCATTCCTTAATATCTATATAAATAGGTTTTTCTTCATAAACTACAGAGTGACTGATTAATAACTTTCACTAATTCAATCTGTGAGAAGGACTCATTATGTCTTGGGAAACAGTCACTGGCGTAAAAGAAAACTGTACAGGTGAGGTTAAACATGTGGGAACCGACAGTTGGCTAAAATATGTTTTGATAATCCATATAAAACCTGGGAATTACAAATACCACTGTAGAAACCCGGACTGTGAACTAATTCCCAAATGAACAAAAGCTAGGAACACATTTGTGACCAGTTAGTCTATGTGATTTGTTCTAGTATATATTAGTATTTTACCAGGTAGATTTAACCATATGAAAAGATGAACAAAATTACTTTCGTAATAACATACATCCTTAACCTGATTGATAACATTTCTTATTTACTTCATCTAATACTTCATTAAGTCAATGAATGCTTCCGAGTTCCAAGTTCCAGGGTTAAAGTCTTTTAGACAAAGGATCCGAGAACAAAAGTGAGCAAGTACATTGAAACTAAGAAAAAAATCAAAGAGAAGGGTCATGAATACAAGCCATAATGCAGGTTGCTCTCCTACAGCTGGTTCCATGAGCTGTTGCTGTTACCCTAATGCTTTATCTGACTCGAGTTTGGCACTTCCTGATTTTTTTTAGTATTAGAAAGTAATTTTTGCCTTAGCTAGAAGACTGCATTTCTAGGCAGCCCTGACAACAACTTTTATTTCTGTTGATTTTTATGGACTTCCAGAATTATTGAAAAATTTATAGATCTTTATACAGTATATTTAATTTTTTTCCTGTATGATAAAGCATCCCCTGTATTAGAAGAAAACAAAATTATTTGTAAATATAAATTCTAGTGTATTTTTAGTGAAACTCAGAAGCCTTAGTTATATATACTTTCAAAGCCTTGAAGAAGATATTCTTCCTAAAGGTGGAATGAGTATTTCTTTTTTACCAAAATGTAATTTCAGTAGCACTTTCCAAATTTAAATACACTCTATAATCAATTTGAACTGTGATGTGTGTAAGTGTAAGTAGAATTTCATCTCATAAAAAACTGTGTTTGGTCCATGAACAGTCCTGTTCATGAGTGAGAAGATACAGACAATTAAAATGCTGAATTGGTAGCATGAGCAATTCAAAATCTGCCTTCCAGACTGACCCACAGAAACAAAGTTCTGCTCTGAGACCCTTAGAGGGAAATTTGCCACTTGTCATATTACAATCATGAGTATTCCTTATTTTCCGGCTGTTACTGAACATGTAGAAGATGCTCATGAGCTGTTTTGGCAGATACTTATTGACGCAGTTTAAGTCTTCTGTTAGCTATAGTCTTTAGTCATTTTAGTACATTGAGAGCTAATCTCCAAGTCTGTCAGTCCCATTTTGCATTACAAATCATTTGTAGTTTTATAACTGTCATTTCCAAGGACATCTGGAAAAGATGGATTTATGAAAGGTTATCGTGCATTCTAAGGAGGCCAGGAATTAGCATGACTTTGTAAAGGTTCTTGTAAATTGAGCAGCAGCCATCACTGGCAATAAGCTGTTTTCTGCTCCAGTCAAGTATCTTTATTTAAATATTAAGGAAGAGGTGTGACCTTTGGCCTCAAAGATGACTATGATACAGCAATAGCACAATCTATTAGCTGTCAATGAAGTATTATGGCCCTGGCTCTCTCAAGACACCTATTTGTGGACAGTGTTATAATAACCCTTCCATTAGGCATCCCCAAGGCAAATAACCTTGGCTTTAACAGAGTCAGTTTAAAATTCCTTGGAGTAACATTAAGAGAATATCTGGTTTGTGTCAGTTTAGGATCAACTACCAACATTAGTCCCATTCTGTAAATTGTAAGTAGCTGTGGATTTATTAGAATTTCTTTATACATGCCCACAGGTAAATATTAAATACAAAGAATGTGAAAACTCATATTGCTTTCTACTTCCTACATGGAATATATATAGATTAATGGACATCTGACAGGTCGGAGCATTTTAAAACAGGATCCATTTTCTACTGTATACATTTAATTTCTTTTGTTGATGAAAATTACACAGTGCCACTAGAATTAAATTGCACTGGGGAAAAAAAAATCAAAACAGTAAAAGCGATAAAAAGTAATCTAGATAACATTCCTATGAATTGATATGTTCTGCTATATAAGTTGTTAGGTACAATAAGATTAGAGGACTATCTAAAAAGCCAAGAAATTTTCACATGTCATGTCCTGTTTGCCTCCATTACATTTCTATCTCATGATGTCAGTATATTTAATACTCAAAGTTCAGTCCAGGACAAAATATTTTCAAACTTATGTGGGATGTTCAGAACAAGTCTTTTCTTCATGCCTCCTTTGTTGTTTAGACAAAATAAATCTGACTATTCCACTGTAATAACAGCTGAACAGCCTCCAAAATGACAAGATTTTCCCTCCATATATAAAATCTGCAAAGGTTGTGTTTTGCACCTTGTGCAAGAGAATAGCTCTAAAGTTGCCTTTCCTCAGAGGTAACAATCAGGGTCAAACTCCACTTAAGTATTTTGAAAAATTAAAAGTACATGCAAATAGTAAAAATAACCCACTAAAAATCCTATTAATATCTCAAAAATTTTGACCAGTATCCTGGCTATAGTGTTTCTTCTAAATCCAGCTTTAATATCTTATACAAATGGCTTTTGTTATTGAAACACAAACAATTGAATGTGCTTGCTGTTCTGAAATCAGAAGCTTGTCTGGTTTTGTAAGTATAACTTCTGTAAAACTTCATTTTCTGTTGATTTTTAGCAGTGGAATATAATTCCTTAGACAGGAAAAAAATCATTCATGTGGTGGGAAACCACATGAGCTGTCCCCCAGCAAGGTTCAGTGCCTCCACATCACCTCCCTGTCCCCAGAAGGGCTTTGATGGAGCCAAGACTGTAATGGATCCCCTCCAGCCACAACCCCCAGGAGTCCTCTGCTCAAGGAAGGTTTACACATTGCAGAAGAAGAAAGCACCTGAATTAAAATAACTCAGTGCTAAATTGGCCAGTTCTTTCTTCTAGTTTTGAAGAGTCCCCTCACCACTTGCAGTTCTTGACCTCCTTAGAGGCTTTTACAGGAGGAAGATGAATAAAGGGGGGGAAAAGCTGTGGAGGCAATAGCCTAACATTCTGTGATCCATCTTCTAATGGGTGCATTGGGATTTATCCCCTTGACTAAGAAAGACAGACAAGACAACTTGTACATGGGTCAAGACTGGAAATACTCGAAACTGTCAGTGCAGATTCATGCTAAAGCCAAGAATATTTGGCTCTTTTACAAGTGCCATCACTACCCTGGACAACACGGACTTGAGGATTAATATTTTCAGCCTGGGAGCTCTGCTTCCCCCAACAGGTCATGGCATGGTAGACCATTCCTGCAAGACATAGAAAATCCTAAATCAGACTGGACAATTCAAAAATGTTCAGCAGGTATTTTGACCCTGACATTCTCAAGAGTTAAAGGCTGTGGGTCCAAAAAGTACAGCACAGTGAAAGATGCCCTCACCTTTCCTGTGACTCTAACAAGCTTATTGCAAACCAGTGTTAGGGAGCTCCACATGGTTACAAAGCAAACAGTTAAGGTGAGGATTACAGCAGTTGTTTTCAAGTGTTCAGTTCTCACATATTGCACTCTATGAAGGCAATTTTCTCTCTCAATAAAGGGCACTTGACTTTTGGTTCATTCTCCCTTTAGCACTCCTTTTATAGTGATATTGGATACAAAACCATTTTCTTTCATAGGGCAATACATGGCAGAATCTAGGATGTAATTTAAAGGGCTCTATTGATATCATAAATTACAAGAAATATGCTGAAGCAGTTTATGAATGGCAGTAAAAACCTGAAACTGAACTACATCATTAGAATCATGCATCGCATACATGTATTATTATTTATAATACAGACCTAAGTATCCCTGCCTTTCATAGACAAGTGAGATAATGCAGGACCTTGCACTAAATGGGAACAGGGCCTCCACAGCCTTCTTGATAGCAGATGTGCTCTGACAATGGAGGAGAAAAGTGATGTTTATGAAGTTACTTCATAAAGGAGGGAAGAAACAAGTCTTTGAAAGTACGATTCTGATGCAATGCTTTCGGTAGGATCAGTTCCTTGTTCCTTTCTTTTCCTTTGGGAAGGGACAGGTTCTGCCAGAGCCCAGACTAGTACTCCTCTGCCTGCTTTCTCAGGCTGATATTTGCCCTTGAGCAGAGATCTTCCTTCGGGTGTAACAAATCCCATTTGTGACATTTTGGGTTTAAGAATGTACCTTCTTTTGTTACCTTAACTTCAGTTGTATCACGTTTTGCTTTCACTTGCTCAAAGAATTCTCCAACCACTGCAAAAGAGCAAGTCAAATTTAATGTAATTTGGAGTGAAAATTTCGAAGTGGAGACAGTGCCGCCTGGATGCTTATTGCAGGGGTCAGTTCTCTGGTCCATGCTTAAAACCAACCATGCTTACTTTACTTTGCAGTAAGATTAAATTGCTTTGTGTCAGTTTGTTTTTATAGCAAGCCAGTTGTGTATATTAACTGTTCTACAGTAGAAGCTCTTTTCCAGAGGAAATGATGGAATGGTACTTCTGCAATTACTTTTGTTATTCCCTTTACTTTCCAAGTGGCTCTGTAGAAATACAAGTTTGGGGTTTTTTGGTTGAGGTTCCACTCCCTAATGATGGCAGGAGGTGCACATGTCGCAGAAAAACTCATTGATAGAAAGATATTATACTAAGAATTTTTAAGGTTGTCATGTTATATTTCAAAAAGAAATATTTCCTTTAACTCAACCTACTCCTGGAAGAGTATGTAAGATGTAAAAAATTGTTAGCTAATAGTTTTTTGTCAAATTCTGAGTATTAAACTTAAACAATTTGGAATCCTTGGTAACTGAAGACAAGTCCATTACAAGTAAATACAATGTACAAATGTGGTTTTCGGTAGAATGCTTAAAAATAAAAAAACAACGAAAACTGTTAACCAGCATTAATGTTCTCAGTGAGTTTGTAAGAGGGAGCACTCTTGGTCTGAGATTTTGGGTGCCCTCTTGTTCAAATCTCCTCGGGCTCAGAAGTCTGAGAGGTCTGCAGAAGAGCTCAAGTATGATGTCAAATCCTGGCTTGCTGTCATGGGCCAATACCAGATTGTGTAATGTCAGTATTATACTTACAGATTTTGAACCTGTTGGTTGTCAGCAGAGTTGAAAAGTGACCCAGCTCTGGATTTGAGGCAGGACGATTAGAAGCCCCGAGCCAGCTCTGAAGAAGAAATCCAGGTGGAAAGTGAGACTGGGAAGAGGTGTCCATCCCTGGAGAGGGATGGGGCTCACCACCAGAGGCTTTGTTCATCTGAATCTGCTGGAAGTGGTACTGGTTGCAGAATAGAGGGAACGCTCTCACTGCTGCCTCAGTTGTACAGACAGGTGGTCCTGAGACATCTCTGAGCTATCACTGGGTGGTGACTTAGGCTGCATAAATGTTACGTTCTAGAATTCCAGAGGCCTGAAAGAGAAAGTAAATTTCTAACCCAAGGAATATGTTTTAAAAATGCAAAAGCTTTGGGGAGCCACTACTTTTTGAATGGTTCCTCTTTTGCAAGTAGAACCTCCATCTAGAAATAGTTCTGCATTGATTCCAGAAAATTAATAGATTTCAAGGCCCTTCAGAGGAAACACTGTTTATTGCCTCCTTTCACACAGAGGAAAATTTCCAGCAGTAATGTATCTGCTAATCACAGAAATCTGTGATTTGTAACTTTCTTGACAACCTAGCATCAAAAAACCCCACAAAATTTCAACAACTGAAAATTAACATCTTAAGTGTCACTTGGAAATCAAAGGGAAAAAAGGTCTCAAGGTTTAGGTGCCAATGTAAGGACTGATAGGTTTTCCAAAGAGGCAAGATAATTAAGATGATTTGCTACTGAAATCTTTTGAGATTCAACTTACTATATCCTGACGTATACTGCTGTAAAATAGGAAAATAAATATAAGAGTCACGAAGTTTTCTGAGGAAACTACATGGCAGGTAAGGATGCCAACATCCTTAAGTGTATGAATTAAATTAATGTGTTAAACACAATCTTAGCACTTCAGTACATATGCAGGGAACCTATTTGGGCAGGAAAATGCAGTTTGGAAAGACAGAGATTGTCTATCTCAGTGACATTTGAAAAAAACTCACTGGTTATTTCTATGATTTGGGGCATTTCCCCTTCTTATACAAAATGTTGTCTCAAACTCATAAGCATATGAATCTCTTTGACTATACCACTGTTCAATCTGCCTGTTCATAACTCAGCTTCTTATTCCATTATAATGCCTGAATGATTCACATGCAGTGTTTCCAATCCACTTTTCCTATCTTGTGAAACTTTTAAACGAAATGTTAACATTTGCAGGCACCAGATGTTTTGACATAAGGAGAAGCAATATGTAAATTTTAATCCACGATAGGAACAATAGCCTGGAGGCACCTTCTTCTTATTACATGAATCATATACTTAACCACAATGTGGTGGGTTATATCAAAATCATCACCACCCTGAATATAGAACACTTGTGGTTGCCAGTTAATGGAACTGATATATATTTAACTTGATGGGTACCAGTGATTTAACCAATAAGCCTTAGCATACTTCACTGGTGCAATCTCCTTTATAATTAGACTTTTGATCTGATTATTATCACAACTTTATACATTTTCCTCTAATCTCCTATTGGCTGTCATCACAAATGATGCTAACATTAAATCTGTATGTCAGTCAGTTGCAAACCTCACTACTTTTAATCAAGCAGTGTGTCACATAGGGCTTTCCTAATCCCTGAAATAACTTCTGATTTTATTTTATGGTGTTGTTTATTTAATCATTAAGTGTCTGAGTCTGGAACAGGATAAGCATTGGCTCTCTACAAAGCAAAGTAGGGGCTCTCAGTCCCTTCACAAAGGAGCTGGGTACCTTTTATGGTCAAATCCTAAGTACATAATAAATATGTAAAAAACAAAGCTTCCTTTCATAGATAATCAGTGAACTTTAAATAATATTTGTAATAATATTCAATTTTAATTGGGGTGTCTTAACAATTTGACAAAATAAAGACTGAAGAAATCTTTAGTACAAATAAAATGTTTATCTGATGTATACAAACAATGAGCAATATTTTCCAGGAAATGATGAACTATTACAAAACTATAGTTGAAATTTATATTACTGCTCAACAACTTTTACATCATTTCGTGCACAGAAAGCACCAAATATCTTCTAAAGAAGGCAGCACTTTTGATATTAGGAATTCAAAATGAAATCCGAATCCTTACTTACTTCCTTAAGTGAGTATCTTTTAGTGGCAAATGCTACCTAATTAACAGCTTTAAAAGAATGCTTTACATCTTAAAATACAATATTCTGTTTATCCTAGATTGTCTAGGGAACATCTAGTACATTAAAAGGTTTTTGTAGAGCTTCTTAGTGATTTAACTGATATCATCATGCCTGCTAGCAATTTTGCAACATTCTGAAAACACTTTCCATAAATCAAAGCCTTAGCAGCAGGAATAAGCAGATGGCAGGAGACTATATTAAAGAATGTATCAATTATTTTTATTAATGGGATGCTACTGGATCATGATGTATCATAATGGACTAAATGTTTAGCAGTTGTGAAGTGTTTTGTCTGTTAGGTATCTCAGATGTTCTTACTGAATGTTACTATATTGCCTTTTGGTGGCATTTTTGAGGGTCTGGACAGTGAAGTTGCACAAGGGACATATAAAAAGATGTTTTAATTTCAGTACTTTAATTATATTCATGTAATAAGCATAAAATGCCAGCAAGTATAAAATGTAATTGTAAAAATATTCCATGTATAGTGCGTAATAAAGTACATTCTGTCTGCATACAATGACTTAGAAAACAAGATACTATATGGTTAACAATGAAAAATAGCAATTATTATAAAAATATTCTACAGTCTCATAATAGCAATGTAAATGCCTTTACTTATCTAAGAGACTTAACATAATTTTAAATTACAATAATTTTACATCCTCCATTCATATATACAGTTCTATTAAATTCAGAAAGTATTATAATATCAGTGTTCTTATTAAGATTAAGCAACTGAATTATATTTAGTTATTTTATTATATAAAGCAACTATGTTCCTGTTTGTTAAAACTGTTTGACTTACTGTAGCTTTTCACACTATCCACACTATGCACAATGAAATAATTTAGTTTTCTGTTCTTAGTATAGCATCTATATCCATGTCATGAATTAAACAGGATGTTAATATTTCAACTCCCTTTCCTTTTGTATAATTATCATTCTGCTGTTTTGTGGATTCTGTAGGAATATGTCCACTAGCTTTGAACAGCTGCTACTGAAAACAGGCCATAACTCCTCATTTAATATACCTGGACAAAAATAGCCAGTTTGCCTACCCCCTGCTCTGCTTGAGGTCAAGATCTGTAAGACTTTAAATTCTTTTCTAGGCCCAGAGCCATGGGCATATTATACGTCTCTTTCATGAGATTTCACAAAACAGATTTCTGCTGGAAATAGCTAAAAAGCATATTTTGCTTGCACCACACTTCAGCCCAATAAAACTTGCATGGACAGGAAAGAAATTCTGCCTGACGGAAAATGTCAGGATTTGTCCCTGTAGTTATGAAATCCCTTTCCTCTGTGGAAGCTGGTAGAACTGGACTTGGCTCTGCCCTAGAAGTCCTCTCAGCTTCACAACAGCGTTTCCAAGCCTGGGGTGGGAGAGGGAGCGCTTACTCCAGAAATTCTGGGATGTGACTTGCAGCACACACATCTCCTAAATACCTTCAGTAGCACCTACTAATCCCCAGAATGTCCTAGACTGGTTTTGCAGTCTGTACCACCATTTAACTTCAAGGGTGAAGCTGAAATCCAGGTTATAATTATTAGCTGAAATACTAATTATTATTACTAGAAAAAATGTTGGTGAAATGCCCTTGCCATAAAAAACACCTAGAAGTATTGATGCATTTAGTGTTTTGGTCAAGGAGGCTGGGAGTTTTATGTGAAAGACAGCTTGAAATTTTAATGGTAGATGCAATACAGTGCCTTCCAAAAAGAGCCCTGACTATCTTATGCTAAGTTTCTCATGCAAGAAGAGAGAGAAAAATTCTGGTGCTTTAGACTGGAGCAATTGTCAGAAGAATGAAAATCAACTTTAAAAAATTTAATGGATGCACTATTATGTTTTTTAGAACAGTGCTTATAAAAGTGATGAAATTCAGGATGTTATTTAAAGTCAGTATAGTTCGGAAGTATGGTCTAAGTCACATGTAAAAGTTCAATGGGAAAATCATGTAATACGTTCATAGTTAATTTGTTTTCCTCCATTATGAGCAATCCACACTGGTGTATTTAAAACTAATGCAGTAGAAACCACAGTACAAGGACAAATGGCCTTTGATATCAGCCAAATAACCCTTCCTTTCATCAGCTGAAATGGACGATACTCATACTACGCTAGACAGAATATGGGCATAAATGTTCCTTTTAATTCATCGTGTTTTGTATTCAGGTGTCAATATTAGCAATTGTCTTCAGCAAAACTATGACAAAGTGGTTCCTCTTTTAATTAATCCAGTTAAAATGGTGGTCAGTCCTATATCCAGTTATCTTGGTTAATGCTTGTTTGTCTTTCTAATGTGCTACAAAAACAAAACAAAAAAAAACCCAAACAAAAATAAAATTAAAAAGCTAAACCAAACAAACAAACAAAAAAAAACAAATAAAAAGACAAACAAAAACACCCAACCAAAACAAAAGAAAATACCAGAACTCTGTCTGTTGTCATTATTTTTATGACATGTGGGAGTGTATCAAAGCCCCTCCTAATGGTCAGGTCTGTGCTTACAGGTCAGATTACATCCAAGTAGTTTGCACAGACTCATAGAAAACCTTGAGATTCCTAAAAGCATAAATATTCTTGTGAAATAGGACACATCATCATCTTTCATAGCCATTTGGGTGTGATTTATTATCCAGTTGCTAATATTCCAATTATGAAACTCTTGTAACACTGTCGGGGTTGGTCAGGCATGTGCTATGGCCTGGGAGAAGCACAAACCTAACAAAAACTGTTAGGAGGGCCCAGGTACCAATAGGAGAAGAGGCAATAGGAAGAAACAATTGCTCTGGTTTTGGATAATATGTTTTTAAAAAATTAACATGTTCATGCAAACAGAAATCCAGTTTAGTCTCTTCTTACTATTCCCAAACCTGTGGCTCTTCTGGAGTGAGGCAGGTTCAGTGACAGCAAAATTAATACACACTTTTGAAACATCTTTTGAATCATTACAGAACTCCTGCAGTGGTTTCAGCTGGGGTAGAGTTAATTTTCTTCACAGTGGCTAGTATGGGGCTGTATTTTGGATTTGTGCTGAACACAGTGTTGATAAGAGCTGTTTTTGTTGTTGCTGAGCAGGGCTTACACAAAGCCAAGGCTTTTTCTGCTTTTCTGACACACTGGCAAGGAAGTTAGGGGTACGTAGGAGGTTGGAAGGAGACATAGCTGCAACAGGTGACCCAAACCGACCCAGGGGATATTCCAGACCAAATGACATCATGCTCAGAATATAAAATGAGGGCAAGAAGGAGGAAGGAGGACATTTGGAGTGATGGCATTTGATTTCCCAAGTTACCATCGTGATGGGGCTCTGCTGTCCTGGAGATGGCTGAACACCTGCCTGCCCATGGGAAGCAGTGACTTAATTATTTGTTTTGCTCTGCTTGTGCGCACAGCTTTTGCTTTCCCCATTAAACTGTCCTTATCTGAACCACTGAGTCTTCCAGATTTTATCCTTCCTCCAATTCTCTCCTCAATCTCTCTGGCCAGGCAGTGACCAAGAGGCTATGTGAGAGTTGGTGGCTGCCTGGAGTTGAACCACAACTCTCTAATGTGATCTTTTGGCTTTGATTGAGGAAGAGCTATGAAGAACCTGTTCCAGTTTATTTTCCTATGTTTTAAAATTGCAACTGGAATGATTGCACTTAATGTTCTTCAGGGACGTACATCACTCTCCAAAATTTCACTATGTATAGAAGTGAGTTTTCTAAATGCCCCCTAGTGATGCCTAATAGTGCATCACATCAATGATGCTGAATATCCCCTTTGGTTTGACAAGTCTTCCTTTCTGACTTTTCTGTAGTGAGTCCAAAATCAAATTTGAAATTAAATTTTCATTGTTTAGACTGTATGCAATGAGAATGTTGTCATTTCCCTCTGTTTCCAAATGGATCAAAAACACATGTATGGATAGAGTCCCTTTGGAAAAAATTTGTCAAAGGACACTAAAAGTGTCATCCAACAGCCCAGTGTTGTATCTCTGAATTCCAATTTCTTCCACGTAAAAAAGGACACAGTTTGGATATTTTTGGAATAAGCAGCCAATATAGCACTGTTACAAGTACTGCTTGTTTTAAACTGTGCTGATTGTAACATGGAGTGTCAGTGCTCTCTTGTGTATCCACACAGTCTTTCTGCTGCAATGCTGTACCTTTTTCTGTCTGAGTTCCTCTGAGTCACTGTCGTCATGTTAGTTTCCATTTTTCTTCAGTGTCATTAAAATATATATTAAGAAGAATGTTCTTTTTCTACAAATGAAATTTAAAAAAACTAATGGCCTTCCATGGAAAGCTTAATGGATTTTCTCCTTTTAAAGAGAAGCCCACACTTCATGCTTACTTATGTAAAAGCATTTCCATCTGCCTTTTTAGATTTCAAAACCTGTAACATCTCTATAGTCCCCAGCTTAAATAGTTCTCTGTTGCTTCACATTTTGTAGAATTTTTAGTTATAAAAAAATAAAGAAATTAACAAATGACTAAAACTCATATCTGGAGCAGAGAAAAGTGTAAGCAGATTGAAAAGAGTTTGAATACAGTTTTGCAACATGGGTATTCCTTTTGTGGTAACTATTTTCATAGTACTGTAAAAAGTCATGGAATGATGGTAAAAAAATATTCCCTATGAAGAGAGATTTGTGCAAATCTCAGCTGTGAACAGAGGGTGAATTTGGGGCAGAGTGGTATGAGTTCATGTCCATTTATTTTCCTGTGAAGTAAGGGCTGATTGAAACCTTTGTCATGTAGTAACTGATTTTCACAGTGTCTCTGCTTATAAGTATTTAAAATAAGAACAAACACCACATTTATGTTCAACTCAGTCTTTTAACAAGTAGTTTAGAAAAGTATGAGACCCTTTCTGCTTTTATAAATCATCTCCATCATCTGTGCTAAAGCTGCTTCTCCTGCTGCTCTCTTTTGATGCAGCTGGGGATGTGGAGGACAAGAGTGGGTCTGTTCCAAATGGTGACACTGTGTCATCCAATAAAATTTCCTCTAATCGTTGTTCATCTTTCAGAGCTGCGCTGAAGGACAAATCCGTGAAGTGTGAAAGTGGATCAGAAAAGGCTGTAGATCCATCACTGACGTCAGAATTTTGTCCATGTACCAGAGGCATTTGTTGAGAGTAGTCTACAGAGTTCTCCTCTGGATAAGACTGTTGCTTGATGACCTGTGCAGCTAAATCGACAGCACTGAGTGAAGACATGACTGGAAGGCCATGTGCACGTGCCTGGATCTCCAGTTCCTAACATTTCAAACAAAAATAATTAGACAACAATTTTAAAAGAGAAACCAGCCTCTTCAGAAAAATTGCAGAAATTATATGAATCATGCATGAAAATTTATTATACCTGTGGCCCAGTTGTGAGATTAAATTTTAAAATATTAAATTTTTAATCTAAGAAAACTTGCCATTCAAGTGTTTTTATATCCCTTTATGTCATTAAACAACTATTTTACAGGCGCAGAAGAGGTAGGACAGCCTCTCTAAAACTATACGGAATCCAGTGAAGGTAGCAAAAAAATGTTGCAACTTGCTAGTTCATTATAAAACTGTTATCCAGAGAAACAGAAGATTGCTTACTTGATAACACAGATATTATACAGATATATGAATAAATCCACATATGTAAGATGATCAGTTTTATGTCTATCTAGCTATTTACCCATTTCCATAGGGATATTATTACAATCTTGCTTTTCAAGCCATGAAGGGCTCTATTCTGCCTCTTCATGTCAAAAGCAGATATAACATAATACACTCTTACCAGGGGAGTGTAATGCATTAAACAATTTGAAAGGAAAAATTAAAATACTAAGGGAACTTTGTGTCCAGTATTGATTTTTGGCTGCAAGACTATACTTATTTCCTTTTTTTTTCTTTCTTTGTTTCTAACACATGCATAATGAAACTGTTTGTACAAATACTGTATTACTTTTCCACTAATTACTTTATGTAGTGTATAATTATCAAAGACATTTCCTAGAAATCTAAAGAATACCCCCTCCCCATTATAAACAGAAATAAAAAAGGCAAATTAAATTTATTTTTAATAAATGTCATTTGAGGACAAATTATATAGAGTAACAAAATTTGATGAGGGGTAAGTACTGAGACAGCTTTGTCGTTCGTGGCAACATTTATACAAACCTGAATTCGGAGCAGAAGTCTTCTGTTAGCATGCTCTAATTTCTTCTGCCTGTGTTCTAATTCTCTGGCTCTCTGTTGTTCTTTTTGTAGCCACTTGATGTACTCCACCGATGCTTTTAAAATAGTTCCTTTGTTCCAGCGCATATCACTGCAGAATGTAGAGATAACCTTTTCACAATTGTGCATGTCAGCAGAATTCATAAGAACTTACAAAATCCTTTACATTAATATGAAATAATGATTTACATGACTATTATTCACTCTTAGATATTATTGCTTCTGAATGGAAATTTTAATAGAATAGTTAAGAAGCCCTTATATAGTAAAATTAATCCCAGAATGAAAATAAGTGTCAAAAGAAAGTAATAAAGTGACTTTTTGTGGGAGAGCTAAATGCAATATCATGATTCTACCATTACAGTTTTTATATTTTTAGTGAAAATTGCTTTTATTATTAACTCTAAGATTAAAATCTATGTGCAGTATTTCTGCATTAATGAACTAGGAAATATACATTACTGAGGACTTAAGCCTAAATTTTTAAAGATCATTTTGAATATACTACTCCTTTTACCTGACTTACTAATGAGGTTGCTTTTATGCTTGTAGAGAAAAAAATGATCTATGCTGAATGCCACTCCTCACTGATGACAGACCATAAAAATCACACTTTCATAACCATAATGACTAGGGAATGACAAAAATCATGTTCAAAAAATCTTGAAATAAAACCAAGTTTAAATCTACAGCTACATGCAGACCCCAACTCAAAATAAAAGCTTTGCAAAATTTAGATTAAATCTGCCCCTCGTTCAGAAAATAATGACTTGCTTCCAGCTTACAAGCAGCCTTACTAGCAACAAAACACTTGTTCAAATAAATCTGTCCAAAGACTTTCATGTACCCATTTATCAACTATTCATGTATTCCTTTAAGTAAGGTCTTGGAACAAAAATGGATTTTGTTGAAAATGTTTATTTTCTAATAAATTTCAGTATTTTATGATACAGGATGGGTTCACTGCATTAAATATACAGATATTTGGCTTTATCCAAACTGTCCACTTCACTACAAGATTGCTTAGGCTAAGCAGAAGGTTGGCCAAGCTTCTGGTCCCATAAGACAATCCTGAGAAAGAAAAGCTATTTAAATGAGTAAGAATCAGATTTTGGGAGGGACAAGCATTTTTTCAATACCCATTCCAAAGATGTATATTTACACACCATCATTTATGGAGCCAAAAGAAATATAAATTATAGTCCAGGCTTTTATCACTTTCCCTTATTCACAGAATCATAGAATATACTGAATTGGAAAGCACCTGTCAGGATTAGTGAGTCCAACTCCCGGCCCTGTACAGGACACCTCAAGAATCACACCATCTGCCTGTGGCTATTGTCCAAACACTTCTTGAACTCTGGCAGGCTGCTGCTGTGACCACTTCCCCGCAGAGCCCATTCCAGTGCTCAACCACCGTCTGGGTGGAGAACCTTTCCCTAATATCCCCTGACTCAGTCTCAGGTCATTTCCTTGAGTCCTGTCACTGGTCACAAGAGTGAAGAGATTGGTACCTGCCCCTCCACTTCCCCTCATGAGGCTAAGCACCCTTAGAGATTTCTGCAGTTATTTTTCTTCTGAATATGTAGTGCAAAAGCCAAGCAGGTACAGGCTTTAGGGAGCCAGACCACCCAGCTTTTCCTGAGGCTTCACTAGGGGTAAAACCTCATGGAGCTGATAACTTTAAGACACTACGAAGAATATACAAGGTTATTTGTGATAAAGCATCACAGTGTTTAACCATACCATAGAATTCAGATAATTTGCTAGAGATTTGAGAGTAAAATTTTTTTGATCCAAGAGTGCTCAAATTCAAATGTCTCTTCTCTCTGGGCAGCACACATACTGTGGGGCTTCCCTCCTCTCAGTGCTGTGGGCCAGGAATCCACAGCTTTTGGGATTAGAAGGTGAGGAGGTCAGAGAAAATAATTGTTGTCTACAACCCTACTGTCTACAAAGCCAAAACATAATTGGGTATGTATACTGGTTTAGACGTTGCCTGGTCAAAAAAGATAGAGCAGAGGTGGGACTGGGAGCCAAGAGCAGAATACACGTCCCTTATGATGGCTGAATCATCTCTTGGAAGTTCCTCTGCCTTCTCCTTCCTGTCCCTGTACTTCTTGACCAGGTGGGAGGACTGAGGAGTTTCCTGCCAGCATCCCATGGGCTCCCTCCTAGGAGAGGACTTTCTCCTCTCAAGTGGTTTACCTATGTTCAAACTGTAAAGGTTAAGGAAGCTTTTAGTATGCATAACACATATTTTTCTGTGCAAATCTTTGATTGCCATCACCATGTCACAGTTTCATTTTTTTCAGAACTCTTTGGAAAGTTAGGTAAAATACTGAGGTCTCTGTTTGTGACTAAATTGCAGTGGACTTTGAAAGGCAGTAAAGTGTCTGTCTATCTATGCCAGAGCACTCATGAATAAAGAAGCTAAATAAAATAAATAAAGTTAGAGGGACAAGAACTTTTCAAACTGGGATTCTCCACTCCCATCTCAGATATGAGCTATATTTGCTATGTGGAGAAGCACAGTCTGCCTCAACAAGGAGGTTAGTCTCCAATAAGTGCTAAAAACAAAACTAAGACAGGTTTGAACTGATGGTCAGTACCTAAAGATATAGCACTATGAAATTAGAAAAAAATCCATAGCTGGAAAAATTGAAATAATTGAAGAGATGTAACAGCAGCAGAAAAATTTGAATGTGTCACATATTTAGGAAATATTTCATAGTGTTTTCACAAAAAAAATCCATTTCAGTAGTAAAATTTTATGAATTCAAAATCAGACAAAAATATTTTTCATTGATTTTTGCGATTTACATATGAATAAGTCATATATTCATGACAGTATTTGGAATATTTTTTGATGAAATTAATTCATGTTACACTTAATAGTAACACTTAACATCACCTTGTGATGTCCTTACTTTTAGTTCATGTTTCCTTGATAGTTTTAGTTTTTATTTCTATGGTAATGATTTTTTTTTCATTGTTTTAAATAAATCTTCACTGGAAGACTAATTCCTGGATTCCAGCTGCCTGAGAGATGGACCTGGTCCACTTCTGCATGAGATACATATGGATAGATGTGTCTTGTGGTAATATTTACAGATCTGAGAGGCAAAACTCAGATGGAGAGCTAGGATTAAAATGCAGTCAT
>VYXC01009651.1:1295150-1350933 GCA_013397175.1 Platysteira castanea
TTATTATTATTATTATTATTATTATTATTATTATTATTATTTAAGAGACTGTTCTTTAAGCAGTGTACACGTCTGTGTGTCTGTGCTTATGTGTGTATCCCCCATGTCACTTCTACATCTCTTCTCATATGCACATATACTGGCTGGTGTCTTATTAAATGAGGAATATTGAAGTTAAACCTTCCAGTGTCTGAAGGCAACACAGCAAAGGAACAGCTGGTGACCTTAGAAGTCAACGTGTATTTCACTTTGTGTGTCTCTTTACCAGGATCTAAAGAAAATGCTGAAGGTGTCTGTGCTGATTCTGCATCGCAGTCATTCTTCATTCATTCTAGCCCAGAGCACCACACCGCAGTCACAGGACAGTGCTGTGGAGCAGCAGAGGCTCTGTGCAGATGGGCAGGGCTGGAAGAGCAACAATGCAGCTGGTGAGGATGAAGGCAGATTTGGGCTGGTAAAGGTGAGATTCCTGCATACCAATAGTCTGAAGTGCATCTAGCTCTGCCTATCAGGCAGGCAAGCAGATTCCTCTACAATGGGAAGAAAAAACCTCAGCATTTGAAAATGGATTAACTCAAAGCACAACAAGTGCATAAGAAGAATTCAGAAATTCTCTGATCAGTTATTGGGTTTCTGTTATTTCTCTGAAAACAGTGAATTCTAAATTGAGTATAAATAAAACTATCTGAAAAGTTATAAAATTGTCACTAGGAACTTTTATTTTTTGCTTTTTAGAGATTTAGAGATTGTTTTTATATATAATAGAGATAAAAATTAAAATGAAATGCTTACAAACCCATTTAAGAACCCTTGAAAACTGAGAAACACTGGCAGCTGTCACTCATTTAATTGGAAATTTTGTTATAAAAACAGACAAAACATTTGCATTCTTAACTGTTTTGATCCTACAAATTTAGATATAGATCTACTGATCTTCAGATATGGCAAGAATTCATTTTTTCTCTTTGATCTTTCAGTTCTATTAATTTGCTTCTTGTTTGGTTTTTTTGTTGTTTTTTTTTTTTGTTGTTGTTGGTTTTTTTTGCTATTGTTTTTATTGGTCTTGATTTTTATTAGATGCATGTATGGCACCATCCTGTAAATACTGAAATACATGGTAAATTCTACAGCCAAACCAAGTCATTTGAGAGCAGTAAGATGTTTTGCAGGTCTAGTCAACAGAAGTGGCCTTTGCAAAGGAGGGTTGCTTCTTTGTTCCTCTGTCTCCATGTGGTAAAGTAATTTGAAGTTTTTAGCAAGCTACAGATGTGTTAGTGAGTTTAATTAACAGAGGTATACCAAAAATAACAAGATTCATACGTAAATTTAAAAAAAAAAAAGTGAAAAACACATTATATTTTATTAGTCGCTGACTCCTATCTCCTCTTAACTTTAACATCTGAATTTCTCTACAAAACTCAAATGTCCATAACAAAACATGTAACTCTCACCAAATAAAGTTTCCCATTTTGGAGAAAAGAAATAGAAAAGAGACTGCTCTTCATCTCATATCCATTAATTTAACTTTATTGAATTCAAAGGAGCTTTACTAGTTTACAGAAGTTGGACTCCTGTAGGAAGGATGAGAGCATCTGGTCATCTAAGATTAGAACTTGTTAAGAAAAGCAGAGTTTGAGAGAGTGTGATAGTTACAGAGTTTGCCAAAGATAGGCCAGTTACTAATAACAAATACATTTACAAAAATTAAACTATGTTTGCAGACCATCTCTTACCCTTTTTCTGAGAAATTAGCTGTAAACAAAAGCGATTTGCTCAAAGAAATAGTTGGAAGGACTTTGTAGTTGTTTTGAGGATTTGCACAATTGTGAATTGTATTATTCTGAAAGAGGCAGCAAGTTTCCACTTTATAATACCATGAGTGCACACAAGGTTTTCCTTCACAAGAAATGTGTCTGTGCTGGCTGCTAAAGGGTCTGCCCACCGGCACCAGAGAGATCAGGCACAGGTAGATGCTGAGAGCAGAGAGTGAGAGCAAGCCACTCCTTCTGCCCAAATCCTCAGCAGTTTTCTTAGCATCCCAGTTCTGTAAAATGACTATAATTCTTGAAGGAAGGGGCTCTTTCTTGTTTAGCTTTCTGGTAATTCAAGTCCGACTACCATTAAATTGTTCTTGTGTAGGCATTCCCAGGCTCCATCACAATAAGAAATCCTGTTAACCACCTAAAAGGTGGATTCTGAAAGGTTGAACACAGATGGAAAGGCAGGCATAATTAAAGGAGCGTATTATGAGATTTTCAGCAAAATATGACTGAGTATTTCTGGCATTTTTAAAATTCTATTTTTGAATTATTCTGTAAAACTGATTTGCATTTCTGAATCATCTAGCGCTTGGATATCTAAGCATTGAAGATTAAACAAAAGAGTCATAGTCCTTTGTAACTTATACTTATCTTCATTTTCTAATGCTGATGAAGTGAACTTAGAACACCCATTCATTTATGTAATGTAATCCACACTTTTCATCATTAAATTAGGAAAAAAAAAAAAAAAGTGAAAAGAATAGGGGTTTAATCCAGTCAAAAGAAAGTCCCTGCGGAAGCTCTGCAGGAGCCAAACAAGTTCACTACATAACTAACAAAACAAAAGTGAAATAAAAACCTCACACAGCACTTCTAAGAAATACAAATCACAAAAGATTTCCAAATGGCATAAAAAATGTCCTTTTCTGCTTCTGATTCTGAATGTAATCTTCTTGAAGCAAGCCATCTGGGACAGGCATGCTAACCACTATGGCTTAGTTATAGCAGTATTTGCTCTTCAGTGCAGAGGCTGATTTTCTTCACTGTCATTAGTCTAAGCATCAGTAAGCTTTCTCCTTTTACAGCTGAGTTTCCACTATAAGAAGAATCTTCTAAAATCAATATGAGGCAAAAATGTTATGTGTGATAAAATGTTACAGATAAAGTATTGTAAGCCATGATAAATCTCTTTCTTTCAAAGAAGAGGGGGCAGATTGGGGGAACAGTAAGGTGCTATGAAGTAAAAAGCAAGAACTGGAAGAGAGAATAAGAATACTGCGTTATGATTTGGCAAAACAAGACCATACCAAAAAGTGATAATAATTTTGACCTGCTCAGCCAACAAAACAACATGTTCAAATAACTCTATTTCCACCTAAAAATACAAATACAAAAAAAAAGGTGCTTACACTTCTTTGAATTAATTTATCCTTGCACTAAGCTACAGCAAAGTCATGTTGCAACCTGTTTTTTCAAAAGCCCTGCACTTTTTGATGCCTTTTTTCTCTTAGCACCAACTTAAAAGCTTTTCAGTAGGCCTGCTTTCCAAAGGCATACTGATTATCAGCCTTTTGAAGACAGCAGTCTTCAGAATCCCAGATACTTAAGTTCACCTTGTGCTTTTGTAAACAAAAACCACTCTGGGTCTGGTCACACTGCTGAACTCAGTCATGGGTTTGCAAACTAAAACAAGATAAGGCAATGACTTCAGAATCTATACCTGAAACTTTTTCATCAGGTAGCAACACCAAATTCTGAGGGAAAACGTCCTCCATCCACTTACTGGAGCAAAACTGGAGGTCCAGGTAAATAATTTTAAGAACAGCTTAAATGATTGCTCTAGGTATTACAGCTTTTATTAAGTTCAAAATGTAAGCCTGAATCTAGACCAAAATACGTAAGTGAAACACCTCTATAGGCAATCAAAAAGTGCAACTGGAATTTGTACCCCATGCCCACCTCTAATTGCAGTGTAACCAGTTTCTATTTTTGCTTTATAGCTGCAAACCAACAGTGCCATCCACTGTTTTTCTGAGAAATCTTTCAATTACTTGCCGAAATAGTATTGCATATTGAAACATGCACCAGCAAAATTAAAACACTTGTATCAGTTTCTGCTTGCAACAGATCACATGGTCAAAACTTTATTTAGGTACTTAAAGCACTTTTTATTTTAACTAAGCTGTAACACCTAATACCATATTAATAATAAGAACATGCTCATTTATCCAGTCTTTGGTGGATGCTATAGAAGGAGCTGAGTTTGTGAATTCTCTAAAATAGATGCAGTATGTTAACTTTCTCTCTGGCAGCTTCACTCCAAGTAAAGCCAAACTTGTACTTGGGTAAGTATCACACAGTTTTATACTGTTGCAGAAATCCTTAATGTAATCAACATTTTCTTAATCCTAAGGTTAAAAAAGCTGAAATATCATGAGAAGTTTTCATTTGAAGTATCATGTAAGTTTGTATTGACATGCAAATGATAAAGACAAAATCCATATAATCAATTTTATTCAAGTCACAATCATGCTGGTGTTTTGTCTTAAGTCTTCCCTGAGTGACAAGAGAAATCTAAGGCTAAAGTTATGCATTAAAAATCACTCTGAATTGTTATTCCTAATCCTGCAATGGGCTTTTCTACTAGGTAGCTTTTTTCCTGTTGATGACAAATATAAGCTTTAAGGGAATGCACATATAGTTCAAGCAATATGCATTCTGTGTTTCTGTAAGTATATGCATTAGTATAAAATGATATTATTATAGCAATTATAGCAATTGTTACTTTTATCCTTGCATTTTAGGACTTGTGCTTTCCCTGCACTGAGTTGAGGTCTTTTGAAAAATGCTCAGTCTACAGGCTCTTAAATTGATTTTTTTTTTTTTCCCTTTAGTCAAAGGGCAGACTGTGACAATGTAAATTTTGTGTTATCCCACTAGAGGGCCTTGGCAAGAGCTGAGAGCATTACTACTTCCTTCTCCGGAGAAACCACGCAATAGTGCTCAGGGACAGACAGATGGACTTTCTGTTGTTCGGCTCTTCTTTTTTTCTTCTTTTTCATTTCGTTTGGGGGTTTTTTTGTTTGTTTGTTTTCCCTTGAAGTGGAAGTCACTCTTAAACACCCTGAAATTGCTTTCATATTATTATGTTTTCACATAAGTTTTTCCAAGGCACGAAAAATCTGTCAGAGGTTTGCTACTTCAACAGGCTGATCTGAGCCAGTGACCTGGCATGGAAGAATTTTGTATCCCATTACTCAATCCTATAGCCAGTATATGCAACTGTCTCCTTTTTCCTGTATTTATGCTATAAATATTATTATAAGAAAGACAGCTGAACTCACGGATCATTAGACTTGGGGATGAGTGTGCCAAGCTCCTTGATTCGGTAATTAATATTATACCTTCTTCTTCTCTCAACTGTTAAAAAGAAACAGTTACTATTTTTATGGTGAAATATTTTTGGAGAAATTCATCATAAAACATTTTAATTAGTTAAAAACAAGTTAGTCAATATACAGAAAATATCTTCCTCAAATAGCAATCCCAACATAAGCTCCTACCTGTCTCTTACTGTCAGGACAAACTCTATGATTAGTACCATCTGTATCTTACCTTAACTATAGGTTTTTCCCCCATTTATAGTTAGATTTCCAGAGAATGAAGTAGTCACATATTGTCTAAATGTGAGCTAACACTTCTTTTTTCCTGACGTTTATATCTTCTTTCTCCACCATGCTCCCACAGAACAGAGATTTCAGCTTAGTGGAGTTTTGCTGGTGACTTCAACAGGGATACAAGACAATTCATCCAGCAATTGATATTTTGGCAGAACTCCTGTTACAGATCACAGGTAACAGCTTTACTATTCCTTATTTACAATTACCAGCATTTAAAACCACAGAGAGTACCTAACTACAGCCAGATCCCCTCACGGAAACAGAGCAAGATTTTGTCCCAGTAACACTTCGTCCCCAGTAGATCTGTTTCCTTTGGTAACGGACAGCACAAACATGTTTATGATAATTTTTAAAACACAGAGAAAATGAAAAAAAAAACCCATGGTTTAAACGATGAAATATATTTTCTGGATTTAAATTTTTGCCTTTCCTAAGACAAGCTATGTAGGGTATCTTTGTTTACTTTGTAGTTTAGTTAGAAGGAAAAAAAGAGAAAATAAATCTCTTCAAATTAATACTCCCTGTCTGTGCTCTCAATTCACTTTATCAGCATTGTTCTGGTATCCAGGCTGGTGTATGTGATCCTTCAGAAACCTGACATTTTTTTAGTGGATAGGTCCAGAGGACATCTCATTGCTTTGGGGAATTACTTGTATATAATTTTGACACAGAAAGTGTTTTCATTGAGAATGTAGTCCCACTGGGGTACTGCTGGCTATCAGAGACCAGCAGCCCCTACTGGCGTTCTACTGGTGTGAACTCACGCTTCTGTCCACTCCTTCCACTTTAACTCAATCCAAATCTCACTGAATAGGCAGGATTCAGCTTTGGTCCATCACTAACATCACACTGAGCTCTTTCTCTTGTCCTTCGCATCTTGGAAGACCTTACCTTGGGCTCACTATGCTAAGGCCACTGTTCTCTGTCAGACCAGCCCTGGCCAGCCTAGAACATGGGCAGAATGGATACATGCTCCATGTTTGGAGATGTTCACTTAAAGTCTAATGTCCTAATTTTGAACATTAATACAAAAAGGTCAGTAGAGCTAAATTAAAAGTGTTCAGCCAAGGGCATTCTGGTAGGTCTTCCAAGGCTGACTTCAATCTTCTCATAGTCACATGAGCACATTGTTTTCAGTCTCAGCCCCACCACCTGGATCACTTTTAGTCCTCTTCTTCCTGTATATAAAAGTGTTTGCTTCCTGTCTGTGTGAGGCTCCTAGGTTTGTGCAGCAGTCAGTTATTTCTTCCCTAGCAGATTCAAGCTCTGGGAAGAACCTGGGTGTTATTATTTACTCTGATTAAGTACTCTACCTTGATGGGATGTATTATCTTGTCTTGCTTTCTATAGCAACAGGAATTTCACTCAACGAATTAAAGCATCTCAGGCTTTTTTGGTCATGATTCACATATTCAGAAGACAAGGTTATAATCCTCCTGAGTGTACTGCTTAGTGAACCCCTGCATCCCATTGGAATGAATGTTCTGGATCTTGTAGGAGAGCACAGTGTGAAAAAGCACATAGCAACTGAAAATTTTAAAAGGTATATTTCAATTGCATTGGCAAAATTATGGCATGGCAAACAAAATTGAAGAACGTGCTTTAACTGTACTTTCCTATGGCATAATAGTTGTTGTTTAATTAATATTTATACTGTGGAAAACTTTGTAAGATATTCATCAAAAAATAGTCAACTAAGCATTAGCGATAAAACAAGGCAAAAAAATATATCTTTATAAGTGGACACTTACAGAATACTTTTTTCTTTAAATTTTTGCCTTTTTGCCTGAAAAGAAACTTCCAATGGTTGTGCTAATGAGTTAGGGGGGAGAATTTTAAGCTTGGAAACACGTTTCAATAGAACTTTCCTGATGTATGTCTGTAAGCTTTCCAGAGATATCCTGAGTTATCAGTAATATTTCAAGCATCAAATTACACATAAGCCAAATCAGAAAATCATTTTTCAAACTGCATGGACAGGATGATGACATAACATTCTTTCTTTGGAAGGAAAAAAATCCCAAAGTCAAAAAACATTAAATAATGTTTTAAACCCTGTCTGCTACATGAAGGGGTTCCATTCCTTAAATCTAAATCCCTTTTCATGGGATTCCTTTCAAGAGGAACTTTTTTCCAGTGTCTTCATTCCTCCTTGTTATGAAAATGTACAAGAACATTTCTGTAAAATGTAGGCCTTAATTTGACCTGCAAATTGAATGTTTGTATAATTCCAATCAACTTCCAAAAACTGATTTTTCAGACCATCACTAAGAAACCTGATCCTCATAAAAGAGTAAATCACACTGATAAAGCCTTTATAGGAAATGGATTATTATGACCAAGCCTTTAGACAGTAGAGCTATCTCCTGGGAGACTTTCAGCTCTGCAGTATACACCTGGAGCCAAGCCAAAACAGATGCTGCCTGTCTGCAGTGGGATCTTCATGGCCTTCAGTTTAGCTGCCGGCGGTGAGGGAAGATTCTCAGACACTTCTTCTATGATCAGGAAAGACTATGATAAACCAAAGCAAACAATGGAGGCATTGGGCTTGGCATCCCTAATGTACATACGAGCCTCTCTTTCCCCTTGTAGCTCCAGATAACTCCTACCCACCCACTTTGCTATACAGCAAAATTTCCCATTTCTGCCCTAACAAGACAGACAGCAGCTGCATTGGCATTTCATAGATTACATGCTAGCAACATGTCTAAAAATCTTCATGGTCTGTCTGTAATCCACAAAAAAATCAAAGACAGACATAAGGATGCCTTCTGGAAATTCTGAGTAGCAGAAGATTGTCCACAGTGATTGCTAGCACATAGTGCCAGTGGATGTATACTTTCAGGTAGGTAATTTCAGGCAAATAAAGCCATAAATCCCTCTATGATTACTGGAATAGCCAGAGAAACAAGACAGAAATAAGAGAAAAAAGATATAAACAATGGCTATTAACTAATTACCAGTTTAGTTTTAAATTCATAGAATCATAGAATATCTCAAGTTGTAAGTGATTCACAAGGATCATTGAATCCAATAACTGTACTATTTCTGTTGGAAGAACTGGAAAGGAGAACTTGTAAATAACTGCTGTATTGAACACATTCCAAAAAGAATCTTCAGGCTTTTTGTTTCAAATTATGCTTTAGAAGGAAAAATTGTGTAATTTTACAGGCAATCTTCTCTCAGTAATAAAACTGATTTTTTTTTTCTACTCTGTATAAACAAAAATGTGTTTTATTTTTAGAAGTCTAATATTTAGACACTGAACTATGAATTCCACTATGTTCGAGACTATTGCTCTAGAACCAACATGCCTCACATCTGCACACAGCTGCACTGTTGTGCATAGAGGAAACTAAACTGTACCCCAGATGACAGAGGTCACGGGGCTTGTGTGGCAGAGTTCTGCCCTGATCTCCTTTGGTGACATACAATTTCCATAACTTTAAGAGCTTAGCAACCACTTAGAAATTGTCTGATAGCATATGCAAATTTTTTTCCTTCTCCATCACCCATAAAGAGATACAGCCTCTTGCTTGGGTGCTTCAGTAAATATGGTGTGAAGACTGGATTTTCACTGTTGTTTTTCTCATTATCTGCCTCCTTTCTTGACTACTTTGCACTGTAATTCAGAGGAAACATCAAGTAAAGTGTGCTACTGTAAAAAAAAAATAACAGCAGGAGATATGGAAATAAATTAATTGCAATATGCAAAGTATTTTGAAAGACAAAAGTCAGAGACAGAAATTAATTTCAAGAAAGCTTTGTGGTTGGCTGTGTTTGCAGTCTGAGCTCAATTTGATTAGCCAACTAAGATCCTGATCTAGAAGAAGAGCAGAGATGTGATAGCCAACGTAAAATGTTTTTTACATTCTCCATACATTCCACTTAATGAGATGAAAGGTGAACATATACTTACTGAGATTGTGGTTATCCTTTTTTTGTCTCTCCTTTGCCATTGCTCTTGTATCTGCTTCTGACAGAAAGTAACATTTATTAAAATAGTCCTTGAGATGCAATTCCCATACTTCTTTCATCTTTTGAAAATGGCCTCTTGTCACAAAGACCAGACTTCCAGTCCTTTTACTACATTACTATTTTTATTATTAAAGCAGATTACAGGCAAATCTATATTCTACCAGTACTAAATTTTGATCGAGTCTGGCAAGTGTTTTAAGACTTTTTTTATTTCACTTTTTTTTAAACTTAAGTACATAGAAATACCGTTGAGGGGTATTTTTCTCCACTTTCCTGTATTTTACATCAGGATACAACTTACAATACACTAAGGTGAATATGGATTTTCTTTATCCCATAATGCAAGAGTTAATCAGATTTGTAAGATACTGAATAAACTCACTGTTTCCTCTGAGTGACACTAATAAACTGTACATGATTTTTAGCATTCTTTGGATTAATTGAATGTAACTTTTAAAGTTCTTAATCCACTAATATAGCTTTACCTTGAATAGCTTTATTGTAAAGTTTTAAAAGAACTATTTGTTCTACCCTGGAACAAATTAAATGGATGATAATTTATTTATATTGTTGGTCAGAAGCCAACATGTGGAGGAATATACTGTTTTCTAAAATATTTAGGATTTTAGAAGCATGATGTTGTCCATAATGGGGGCAAATATGGTTTTTGAATTGCTAAAGGGTAGTACAGAAAGAAAACATTCCTCCTTGATCTTTGTTCTTTTCCTTAAATGAAACTACAAACTGAAAATTCTCAGGAATTTAATTATGGACATCTTTTCTTGGATAAGATTTATTCAACTTTTAAGAGACACACCATCACTTATGCAGTTATATACTAAAATCTCAGAGTTCTTTTACCTGTGAGCTCCCTTTTTACTGGTAGATTAGCTGGGCAAGAAGCATTTGTGAGACCCATATTAGCTGGTGCCATTCCCTGGTCACTGTTATATATATCCAAAATGCTGCTAGATAGCTTGAGGGGTAGGGAAGGAAAGAAGAAGAAGGAAAAAAAAAATAAGTTAAAGGCTTAAAAGATTAAAAAAGCAAAACAATATGCATGCAAGGAGCAAACATCTTTGGATAGGAGTCTGGTGTTCTTTAGAAGGAGTATATGTGCATACCTCTAAAGGGTAAGTTTACTGTTATGCAATACTAAGTAAAATTGAAAGCAGAGGGTCACTGTCTGCCATTTTTCCACAGGTGCCATTTGTGCAGGTTTCAGATCTACAGTGATGGCAAAATATGGGCCCTAGTTTCTGTTTTTCAATTGCTTCTACAGCATATTTTCTAAATCCAGGGTTGCCGTGACTGCGCTTCAAATATGCATTAGGCTGAAAGTCGAAATAACCTTGCTGATTTTGACCATAACCCCAGTATGATTTTTTAACCACAACTCTAAACTCTGAATTGGTACTTCATACAGGGCCTGGTCTAGCAGTATGAAAATTCAGAGACCTAAAAATTAGAGTGGACAGAACATTAGAGAGTACGCTTTGAGGAAAGGAACTGTACTGCTGTCAGGATAGACCAGATAACCTAATGGTTTTAATATGCATAACGTATAACCATGTATACCAATATCCTTATTACCTTAAAAATATAATATACTATTATTTAAATTAACCCATAGAATGCACCAAAAGAAAAGAAAGGCTAAAGTATGTGAATTTCGGGTAACTGAGAAAATATTACCTTTACTTAAATGACTTTACATATATGAAATAACTGTAAAATATGTAAAAGTTTAGTGAAGAACACTTCAGGCTTTGCTCAGTTTCTATGACCCTATGATCAGCCTTCCAGTATTGATCTTTCGAAGTTGGAGAAAAACTTTTTTTTTTTAATCATGCATATAAAATTTATGCTGACATCTTTGGGGTTTTTTTGTGGCCAACACACAAGGACTCATAAACTGAGTTTGGGTGCACATAGCCAAGATAACAGAAAAAAAACCAAAAGAAAACAAATGAAAAACACCAAGAACCCCAAAAGGATTAAAAAATGGGTGAAAAAATGTGGATACAACCACTGACTTGAGACAGAAAAGCATGAAGGGAAATTAGGAATTATTTAAGAAAATTGTTTTTCATAGACAAGAAAATGTGTTTTTATAAATTTGCCCTGCACCTTTGGATCCTGAAACAACATGGAATTTTCCAGGCAGGTCACCAAGATACCAACCATAGGTCTGCTTGGAAGCAGTTTTTTTCAGACTCTTGTAATTTCTCTTTTTGTAGAGACTGTGAGAGTTTTTTAGAATTTCAGCACAAGTTACTTTGAATGGAGACAATTTTCCCAATTACTTGCTCAGCGTGAAATTGCTCCATGGCAGTGCTTCCTATATTTTATGTTAAATCTGAACCTTTTAAATTAGTTTTATTTTTAAATATTGATTTTATTAAATTAACTAATAACTTTACTAGATCATCTGAGAATATAGTTTGACTTAAGTTCTCCCACTTCTATTACATACAATGAAATGAAGCAATCAGAGTTCTTTTTGAACACACATAAATAACATGCTCATCTTTAAAGTAGATCTTTATTACTTAGGAAAACTGACAATTCTTGAATACCATTAGAAATCACAACGCCAAGTCGGTTTTGAAAATCTGCTTACACATTTGATCTCTCAATGAAAATACTTTTTAAAAGAATGTTTGGAATTCAGAGGAGTATTACTCAGAGCAAGCTATGTTTAATATGCAGGATTTGAATGCTAAGAGCATTCGCATGTTAAGTACCTTTGTTTCATTAGAGGGGTAAACTGACAAGTATTACAGAATTCACTGAAGTTTTACCTTTGCATTTTCTTTGTTCCAGTGATAGGATAACTACATTACAAGAGTGAAGTCATATTAGCTCTAGTCATATTTAATTACTTCCTGCTTTCATGTAAATGAATTTGGCTTATTGGAACAATATGAAAACAGAATGACAAAAAAATGAGAGTCAATGTGACTCCTACACTCCTGCATGTGCAAGTTCCAGCGGACTTTGGTAAGGCTGTTATATGACTTAGGCTACTGTTTTTGTGAAATGCTAGGAGATAGTAATCACAGAAAATAATATAATCTAATAAATAATCTAACAAATGAGAAATACTTATCTGTCATACCTTACAAATTTCACACAGCTGTGTACATAAGTTCAATAATTTGCATGAAACTGGTAGCAATCTTCAATTTAGTAGATTATCAATGCCATTAATGAAAGAAATAGGCTTGTAAACCACAGTTTGACACAAACATGAGATACTTAATTGATTACTTCTAATTTTCAAGCAGAAGCTCACAATTATCCTTGAAAGGTAGTTAAATTTCTATAGCCTTTTCACAAAGGTGTGAATTTAAATGACAATGTCCAAATCCAAGAGAAAAGTTCATGAATGGCCAATGTAGCTGGCAAGGAAAATATAATACCAACACACCTCAAAGTTCAAAATTGTGTGACAGTTCAAAAGAACATGAGTAAATTCAATTTAAAACCACAGGTAGACATTTCAGCTGAATCCAATTACACAGTTGGAGAAGACAATTCCATGTTAATTGCTGCCATTGTCCAGAATGATAAGAGTTCATACACTTTCTTCCATCAGTAGAACCACTGGGGCAGTGGCTGCAAACATCTGTCCATGATCTATATCTGACTACATTAATACTTTCATCAAGCAGCAAAAGGCATGAAATATCATAGAATCATAGAATACCCTGAGTTGGAAGGGACAGGCATGGATCATCAAAGTCCAACTCCTGGCCCTGTGCAGGACAACACTAAGAGTCACACCACGTGCCTGAAAGCATTGTCCAAACACTTCCTGAACTCTGGCAGGCTGGTGCTGTGACCACTTCCCTGGGGAGCCCATTCCAGTGCTCAAGCACCCTCTGACTGAAGAACCTTCTTCTAATATCTAATACTTCTAAACCTCCCCTAACAACTTCAGGCCATTCCCTTGAGTCCTGTCACTGGTCACCACAGAGAAGAGATCAGTGTCTGCCCTTNTCCCTTATGGAGTCTTCGCCATCCCTGTGGCCTTCTTTTGGCCACTCTCTTGTAGCTTTATATCTTCCCAAAACTGACCAGAATATTCAAGGTGAGGCCTCCCCAGTGCTGAGCAGAGCAGGAAAATCGCCTTCCTTGCCCGGCTGGCGATGATGCTCCGGAGGACACGGGTGGCCCTCCTGGCTGCCAGGGCACTGCTGACTCATTTAACTTGCCATTGACCAGGACCCCCAGGTCCCTTTCTGTGGCGCTGCTTTCCAGTATCTCATTCACCAGTCTGTCCATACACCCAGGGCTGCCCTATCCCAGGTGAAAAATCCAAGACCTGTCTTTGTTAAACTTCATTCAGTTTAACAAAGTGACTGTCCAGCCCTCTAAATTGTCTAATTCTCTTTGCAGAGCCTCTCTGCCAGATGTCCCATATCATCTTTGTTTCCTGTAGATGCTCTCCAGCATTCTTCCCCTTGTCATTTCACAATTTTTATCAGCCATTTGGAAAACAGAATCACCACTCCATATGGAGATGACGAAAATGAAAGCTGAACCCAGGTCATTTAATTACTGATGACTACCATCCTATCATCGCACTAATTAGAAGGATTCACATAAACATTACTCCAGAAGGGCTGGGCAGGGAAGACGAGACAGTGGGGTAGCTCTGTATTTTAGAAAGTGTTTTGATTGTCTAGAGCTTAATGATGGTGATGGTAAGGTTGAGTGCTTATGGGTAAGAATAAGGGGGAAGGCCAGCGAGGCAGTTTTCCTAGTAGGACTTTGTTATAGACCATGCAACCAGGATGGAGAAGCAACTGAAATATCCTCTAAGCAGCTGAGAGAAGTCTTGCGACTGCTGTGAGAAAAGGGGAGCCAGTGAGGAAGACTGACCTGACTGAACAGAGAGCTTTGGCTGGAACTGAGGGAAAAAAACACAGTGGAAGAAGAGCCAGGCAGGCAACTTAAGAGGACACCAATGATGTTGTGAGGTTATGCAGGGAGAAAAGGAGAAGGGCCAAAACATAATAAGAACTTAATCTGACCACTGCTGTAAAAGACAATGAAAAGTGTTTCTATAAATAAATCAGCAACAGAAGGAAGGGTAAGGATCATCTCCATGTTTGTACTGGATGTGGGAGAAAACACAGTGACAAAGGATGAGGAAAAGGCTTAAGTACATAATGCCTTCTTTGCCTCAGTCTTTAATAGTAATACTACTTGTTCTTTGGCTACCCAGCCACCTGACCAGGGAGACAGAGCAGAATGAAGACCTCAAAAGGGAAATGGTCAGTAGTCTGCTATACCACTTAGACACGCACTCATTCATGAGGCCAGACGGGATGTACCTGACGACCCTGAGGGAGCTGGCAGAAGAGCTCACTGAGGCACTTTTAGTCATTTACCAGAAGTCCTGGCTAACTGAGGAGGTCACAGTTGACTGAGGCAAATGTGATGCCCATCTACAAAATGGGCCAGAAGGAGAATGGAGGAAATACAGGCCTGTCATCTTGACCCAGGTGACAGGAAATTATACAGAAAATTCTTGCCAATTTCACTATGAACTGTCTCTTTCTTCTGTAAATTCAGTACAAATCTCAATTATATTTCAATGGCCACTATGACAGATAAGTGGCTTCGTGGATATGGCCACTGGTGATCTCCCTTTGACACACTGTCTTCATTCACAGTTAGTTGGCATGAAAAATCTGCTGTGAGTAAGTGTGTAAGGAATAATTTTCAGTGTCAGGATTCAGGATCAGGAGAAGAAATAGAGGATGATTAATCTGACCTGTTTTGGACACTTAGAATGAACTGAATCATCTCTGTTTCTTATTCTTGACTCTGAAGAAAGCTTGGGGTGAATGTTGCAGGCCTCCCATGTGTACCTTCTCAGGAAAGCTCACTGCACTCCTCATATGAAAATTTCCAAATAAACTCTTATTTTAAAAATCTCATGAGAAGGACTTCCTTTAAAATTAATCATATTTCTGATTACCAGGGACTTTTTCAAAACACAGTCACAAAATGTACCAAAGTATTTAGTTGAAACTCTCTACCTGAATTTGCTCTGCATTGATATCAAGTATAGAAAATCCCAAAGAATTTCCTTGCTAATGTTACTGAAAACTGAGAGCCATCTTACAGTGGAAATTGGCTGATTTTGATACAACATGAGGAAACATATTATTTTTGTCTAACAAAGCAGGGAGTTCTTTTAGAAATATAGACATAAGTAAGTAACTAATTTTCAAATTATAAAATCAAAATATATAGCAGAATATATTATAGAAATTGTGAGTCAAAACACATCTAGCTGTTTGGATGTGTACCAAAACTCCATACATCATAATTAAATTCATTGTTTAGAGTGTCATTTAAGCAGGGAAAGTTTTTGCAGTACTGAGGCTTCAAATAGCCTCCAGTCCTACATTAAAGGATAAATATATTTATATAGACACATAATTTCACAAAAAGTCAATGCAATGTTACTAAAGGTACAAATCACTTAAAATTGCTCAATTATACAATATGTGTACAATGATCTTACAATTCTATAGCACTGTGAAACCTGATGAATCTCAAAGCACTTTAAAATTCCAGCTGATTCCACCATATCAAAAGCATGTTCTTGCTATCAGTTTAGATGTGGAAACACAGACATTTGGATATGAAAATTTCTAGGTATGAGGAAATAATTTATCCTGCAGATGTCATGGTTCACACCTGTGTTGTTCACACCTGTGTCGTTCTGAGAAGTTCTGGTAAGTCACATAATTTCCAAACCTTGTATTCATGATACTTAAATTTACATATATGTATCTGAGAATTTAGATGCAAGTGGCTCATAAGGAATGGGAACACAAATATTAAAAATAGCACAATATAATACACCATCTTTCCTACTTCTGAAATACTGACAGCTTTGGACAAAATATCAACAACTTTTAGCACAGCAAATGGTTAACTGGGAATAACCAGTGACAATGTGGTACAGGAAGAGAATAATACAATATCTAATTAAAACTGCAAGGAGCATTAAAGAAAGCAGACTGTAATTAACGAAGTTAGCATTTGGCAAGGACACTGGGGTTAACATTCTTCCTTTTGTATAAAGTGTCATGGGATCTTCAATGCCTGTGTGCAAAGACTGGAACATGAGAATTTCCATTCATGGGGCTCAGTCCTGAACGATATTCAACTTTGAAGCTTAGACCAATTATAAAAGCAAACTTCAGCTGGGCTACCTGAGTGAATACACCTCACAAGAGCCTGTGACCTTGTGCTTGCTGCCAGTGCCCAAGGGAAGTACTACGGAGGTCTCATCGAGAGAAGATTGTTATGTTCAATACTTGGGTCTGAACTGCTACGCAGGCAGGATTGTGCAGCAAACACTAAGGGTTTGTTAACAGCATGGATGACTAACAATGGATATCTGTCATCACAATTTGCAGTCTATAATACCAAATTTGGGGGTTTTTTTAAGGAAAACACTACATGAAAGACATTGCCTTATGAAAGGAAATTATGTGGTATTCCAAATCCCATAGCATGATAGCTGTTGGTAAATACCATTGTAAACCAATAGCATTTCCACACCCTCCAAGAGAAGGATTCTGAATGCACTAATAAAATATATTAAAACAGTTTGTCTGTGCCTATTCACTTGTAGTCCCTAGACAGCTCTATGTCACAACAGTGTTCACTTGCATGATCATATATTATTTAAGTATTTTTCCATTTTGACTAATCTTTGCATTCTGTGTTTGCCTTACAGTAACATTCAAGTCTGTAAGGATCGTGGTTGTATCACAGTCAGTGTTGCACAGTTAGAAAATAACAGCTGAAACTTTTTCCAAAGTCAGCTAGAATTTTAATTTAAGGATTCTGCTGAATATGATAATGCCCAGTCTGAACTAGAAAACATTTCCTGGGCATCAAGTTCATTTAACATATCATTACGTAATCTAGTTCATAAGCCAATAATGCTCTGTCTAAAATCAATTAGGTTTCATGCCTCCAATATTTTTATTTGGAGTATGTTAAAAAAGTTGAATGATTGCAAATTATTGTCATAAAAGCTTATCTGTTATTTCCATTTGTAGACAAATTTTATTTTGTTTTGTGTTCCTTTAACTCATATAGTTCATTGTTTAACATCCCCAGGTGACTACTAGGAGTGAACATAGCTCCCTTAAGACTTTGTTTTGCTAAATTGAACAGGCCATGCTTCTTTAGACAGACTTCCCATGTTATGACATGTTCTAACAAACCTCTCTGTACCTTTCTTGCTTTGATTTAGTTTTTCTGAAGGGTGGACACCTTTTTTTGCCTATAGCATTCAAGGAGTTTTGTGCCCAGTGAATCCCACACTAGATGTTTCCTCATGTCTCTTGGAAATCAGTCTCATGATGGATACTAAGACCATATTTATCTCCTTTATGCAGTCCCATCATTTTGATGGCTTATAGTTATCCTCTGAACAACTAATGTAACCAGATCTTTTTCTGTCATCTTCAGTTAATGAGCTCCCAGCTTACCGCAGACACTCCTGTTATTAGTATTTAAATGAATGACCTTCCACTCCATACTATTACATTCCTTCCATTTAGACTGTTCTGTCATCATAGTCATATAATTCTTCCTCTATGAGATCCTCATCCTTCTTTGTATTGGCAATACATTTTACTTTTGCTACCTCAGTAAATTTCTTCAGCATAAATGTATTTTTTGTACCAAGATCACTAATGAAAATATTAAGTAATCTGAGATCAAGGATCGGTTATTTGTGCACTTCATTAATATGTTTTATTTAAAAAAACCCCCAAACTTTATCGTCTCTTTAGCTTGCTCCTTAGCCTGAAAGGAATTCTGTTCAGTTACTTTCTAGATAACCTGTATTGCATTTTACTAATACGTGTTCATACACAAGGTTGTAAACAGCTCTCCAGGCATCCAAAGGATGTCACTACTCAAGGATGACGGAGGGTGTGTATATCGTTAAAGAGCAGACACCTGACATGTTCTAGTTGTCTAAAATGGCTAAACCCTAGGATATCAAGAGCTCTTCATCAAAGGTATCTGGACTGTCCTGACAGGTCAGAAAAGTTCATCACCTGCTTTCCCTTGAGGAACTTGCAAACAGACAACAGGACAGACTGTGCTGTTATCCAGCTATCATTTCTCCCAGGGACTTACTTCCTTACAGTCACATTCACAAGCCCAAGTGTGTGATTAGAAGGGTCAAGATGTCCCCAGAAAAGACAGAGGTCAGGACCAGACTTCCTCTGCCAGACATCTTCATTATGCCCAGATCAGAAGTGCTCATGAAAAGAGGGAAGCAAGTTGCAGGATTAGTCCTGCTAGCAGAAACTTCTTTTGCTACCCTCTTTTCCAAGGTTAATAACTGCAGACATACAACCCACCAAGTGAGCCTGTTTCCTGCAGTAACACTGTATGGCACACTTCCACAGCAGCTGCTGTGCAGTACAGACCATTCTGAGGATCGCTGACCCTATTACACATGGTCAGGTTGCCCGTACTGCACCTGCAGACTCAGAAAACGTAACAGGCAACCACAACACTTGCGGCTTTATTTGTCACAAGAGGAGAGAGACTATGTAGCTGCCTAACCTGAAAGGCTGAGTACTGTATCTGCAAGAAAATATTTCTTGTAGTGCTTTTGGTAAAAATTGGTACTTGCTCAGACTGCATCTAAAATAAAAGATTTGTGCATATTTTATCATTTCCCACCCCTAAAAATATCCCACTTAAATCATGTTTTCATGAGCTTAATTGATAGTGTCACTTCAAAGAACAGTTTTGAAAAATGAGGCTACTTCTTCTTAGCCACAAAAAATTTTAAAACCCATCTATTTCAAGGTGGTTCTTGCTTATTGATTTCAATTAAAAAAAAAAAAAAAAAAAAAAANNNAGAAGAAGAAAAAAACAAAAGTAGGAATTTTGCAAAATTTTTACATTGCTATCCCATACATGCATCCCAAATATAAAAACCTCAGTATAGAATTGTGTCCGCAGTTCGTTTTACATATCAAGTAAAAATTTGTATTTGTGTTACTAGGATACCAAACATAAAAACACAGTTAATTGCTCGTCATGATTTTACAATTTATTCATGATAGGTAAACAAAAATTTTTTCAATCTTTTGTGTTCACAGATTGACATCAAAATGTGCACTGAATTTGGCCAAATAGTGATTTGATCAATAAGTGCATATTTAACAAATCTATTTGCTAAATAACAATACCTGGTATAATGGGTGTTTCTAGGTTTTGACAAGGGAAAAACTGGGCCAATTCTTGTATCTGCAATGTATGTTTTAATAAATTTTGACTTTTCATCTTTTCAAATTTATTGCAGACAGGATGCATAATCTTGTCAACACAAGTACTGTGCTGAAAGACTAGGGTTCAGCTTTCTTTCTCAATTGTTGTCCTGCTTGAAGGAAGTTGAACATAAGCTGTGTTATCCTTTCTGTTTGTAAGCACGTGTTTGAACTATCAGTTGCCAAAGAAGTTGTAGTGTACTGTTTTCAGAATATAGAAGATCCCATTTACAGCTAAATTCTACTGGTCCTTTTGTAACTTCAATACAAAATACTTATATTTGAGTACATATGGTCTTCAGCAATAACAATTCAAAAATGTTTCAGGTTCTCTTTTTATTATGTAAAGAGACTAGCAGAAAATATCATCCTTCTCAGGTTTGTTTTCATCTGAACAAATCGTATCTCCTTCTATATTTATCTTTAACATGTTTCATAATTACACAATCTTCAACCAGGGACTTAATGTTCAGATATATTATATTACATATTATATATTATGCATGAAAACTGGTTCATTTTTTATCTTCCAATAATGATCATCAAGCTGGTTCATTATTCATCAGAGAAAAATGAACTCTCTTCATATTCTAGTCATAGTACATTTCTGCCCTGATCATGTACATAGAAGCCCATTGTCTAGATAAATGTCTGATCAAATATGACCAAGCAATGGAATTTTCTGGAGAATCAACCCTTTCAAGAGGTTTATACTCTTTCAATTACCATATTGTAATTGTATGTTTTTAGCTAGTCTTTTCTTTTCTATCACAAAATTAACATAACCGGCACAGTCCAGAAATGAAGTGATGCTCTGATAATGTCATCATCCAACTTGGAGCTGGAAATCATGTCATGAGAGTACCACCCACTAAACCCCAGGTTCTGAAAACCAAAGGTGCCAGTTAAATGACAGATCTGTTAGCTATTTCACTATTATGTCACCAGTAACGCCAGCTAATGTACTTATTCCTGGTTCTACCTTACTTCAGTTTTGTTGTATACTGCACATAAATACATATATCAAATCATTCAAATTCTTCCTCTGAAAACAATGACCAAATGTCAGCACAAAAAAAAGTGAAAAATTGAGGCTGAGGGAGAAGTGGAAAACACATTTATTTATGTCGTATACTCTATACATTATATGCTTCATATTATGTCTTCCTAGATTTCATCTAACACCTAAATATCTGAACATATTACAGTAAGGTTTCTGTGTTCTAGTGTGTTCACATGGCTGTACCATGCAGAATTTCATTTTGGTTGAAAATTCTTTCTGTAGTGTTTGATTTCAGATATATTCACAAATGCTTATTTCTAGTATGAAGATAAATATGTATAAATATAATGTAAATATAGTGCAAATAGCTACTTCATAAACTATTTTACACATATATTAAACACATAAAGCCTAGGCTGATGGAGAAGGAAGTGCTAAGAAAATCAGTTGTACTTGCAGAAGTTTATTTCTCAAAATGGACTTCAAGAAATCTTTGTGTTTTCAACAAGCTAGTTTTGTCTTGCAATAAAAAGGTTGACTGCTTCTGGAGAACATAGTGGCCACTGTTGTCACCTCCAAGCTCACAAGTCTTCTATTCAACCTATGTAAATGCCATTGACGGAAATTCGTAAAGTTTACCTCCAGAAGGGATCATAACCTATATGCTGCAGACAGCAGTGAGCTTAATACAATCTTCTTTATGACCTGTCATCTCCTAAGGACTTCAAGCCTTGAATTTCTGCATACAGACAACAACACAAGACGCAGCAGACACTTTGGGATAAAACAGAATCTTCTTGGTGTCCCCAAAGAGCAGGAATTTGCTAGCAGATCCTGCTGAACAGGGCTTGGAATTAATAAGGAATGAATATTGGGACAATTAGAAATTTATTTTAACTATCCTTTCCTCTTACTTCTGTTAAACAAATGTTAAGGTCTGAGATAAAGAGCATGTTTTTAAAAGGTCCTTGCATAAAAATAATTGTATATTTTAGAATAATACTTTCATTTCTGTCTATTTAACTTTTAGAAAGAGAAAACCAAAGAGGAAAAGAGATGTTCTCTTAATTTCAGAGTTATGGAAACTTTACTACAGTTGCATGAATATTGAGTCTTTTGTCTCCCTTTAGTCAGAGAATTCCACCCCCAAAATAGAGAAGGATTAGTAGACATTGGTCTGTTAGTGTGCTAGAGACAGAGGTGAACTTGTTAGTCATCTTGCACAGCTTTTAAATGCTGCAGCTAAGTAGAAGTAGACCACAGTTCTTCTCCTGACCCAAAGTAATGTATGCTCTATTCCGTGAAGACCTTTCCTACAGCATGGGGTAAATTGTGCAGGCAAGAGAGCTGTACACTGCCCATTTCCACCTCAAACTACTAAATTGTGTGAAATACCAAAAGCAAACCTTCATCTGACATTTGTATGACATTCAAAACAGCAGTGGCAGTGATAACAAAAGATATTTCCAGCTGCAGGAAACAAGTCTGAGGAGTTCTGCATTTGTGCTTTTCATAGTTAATTTTTTGCAACTGAAGAAACTAAAAGACACAATTTCCTACCCAACACTTTTATAGTATTGAAGAAAGACAAAGAAAATAAATATTTGCTCACCAGTTTTATTTTCGAGGCATCTATTATTTCCTCAATAGCTATCAACTGTTCCTTCTCCTTCATTTTTCTTTTTCGTTAAACTTGTAAATGAGACCAGACAGTGCTAGGCAGAAGTTTATATACTTCGGTGAACTTTGATTCTTCCTTGGACTTTAAGACTAATCTACTGTAGAATGTGATTGACAAAGCATTTTCATTGATGTTATGCAGCCTTTTCAAGTTAGCCAACCTAAGCAAATGAGGTTGTTAATGTTTACTCTGGCCCTTTCTCTAAAATGGTTTTGAACTTTAGCAGATTTTATCAACTTATAAGGGTTGCCAAATTACATCAGTATTCACTAAATAAAAAAATACTCATGATTATGCAGCAGGGGGCTGCCTAGATCAGCAATGCTACATGCACCTCTAATGAAAAGCCGGGTTTACTTCACGATTGAATAATTGCAGCAATTATTGAATAAAATACTTTGGAGCATACCTGCTTGAATTTCTCCCTTCTGTATGATTTCTGAGAAGGGACAGACAGCAGTTTTTGCAATCCATCCAGATGGTCACCATCAATATTTAACAAATAATTAATACAAATACAAATTATTAATGTCATGATGAGAAACTGTGACCTCAAAGACCTTGTAATAGGAGAGAGATTTTGCAGACAGAGTGAACTGTGCTTTTACCAATAAATAGTGTCTCCATAAAATCAAATGCAGAGTTAACAGATTTAATCAGAACTTTATACCAGCTGTAGTTAATAGAATCATAAAAATTAAAGAAGGAAAACACCTGTCCTGTCCTGATCTAACTTCTACTCCATACCTCTACAACACAAGATTTTTTTCAAATGCCAAAGCAGCAAAACAAATAGAATCAAGCCATGCGGCAACTGAGGATTTTCTCCACAAGCTCTTTTCCTGCAGGAGTGGCAGAAGGGAAGCGATCCCACTGACTTGACTCCCAAGCAGACTGGATATAGAGAGTAGCTCCCACTCTTAGTGAAACAGTGAACTATGGATATATGAAATGAAGTCATGAAAGGGAAGCAGCGGAGCCTCAGAAGATCCCTCAAGGGGTGCCATTGCAAGGCATCACCTTTGCAGAGTACTGCCACCTTTCTCCTGCCCAGCTGTTCCCCCAGCTCACAGCTGGCACAACCCCTGACTTCCTGCATGCCCAGGTGCTTTTGCTTCTCTTCTCTGTTAGTGGTTTAATTCTTCTTTTCCCAACATTCTTGCTGCTAAGTTCATTCAAGGGGATAGTTAAATTTCTTCATTAAAAATAAATCATAGTATCACAGAATATTAAGGAGTTGGTATGGCCCTTAAAGACTGTACAATCCCAACCCTTCCTGCCATAGGTGGGGACACGTCTCACTAGACCAGGTTGGTCAAGGCCTTAATCAGCCTGGCCTTGAACAAGGCTGGGGTTGAGGCATTCACAACCTCCCTGGGCAACCTGTTCCAGTGTCTCACCACCATCACAGCAAAGAATTTCTTCCTACATCAACATGGAAACATTTTTTTCTTGGCTTTATTTGGTACTGGACAGGGGCAAAAATTCAGTGAAAAGGCTTTCCATGAAGAAGCTTTCCCTTTTCTTCCAAGCAATCTGAAAGGAACTGCTCCATTTATTTTAGTAATTCAGTGTTGACTACTCCAGCAACATGGAGCTGAACTGACTCAACATACCAGCAGCTGGGCTTCTCCTGGTGAGTTTCTGAAATTCAGTTTCATGGTAGTGCTCTGCCTGGAGCACTGTTCTGCAACTACTTCTTAGCTCTCGTTGCCAGCCATCTAACTGCTACAGAGCCTCTCTCCCCAGGCTTCTTCAGTAATAATGCTGAAACCTCATGTTTTCTTGTGCACCAGGAAAAAGACAATTTAGAATCCTTGAGAATGGTCACAAGATTAAATTATTTTTCTTGCTGGTCCCACCCAGATCTGTGCAAGAGAGGCCAGTGCCATTGAACATTAATCTCCTCTCACTCCATTCTCATTCCAAGCCAGTCAATCTCCTAATGCTTTTGACATAAGTTTTAGTGGACTGCATGTCAAGTAGAGAACATTATCCCAGTTGTACAGTGATTATCTGGACTGCAACAGCTATTTCTGAATGAAAGTGCTGGTGAATTGCCAACTGTTTTCATACAGATCTCCTCTGTGATTGCTAGATTACTGGGTTTACTGGTGAGTCCTAGAGCTGCATATGAATAATATCAAAACAAAACATTCAGCATTAAGAAGTGGTTCACAAGATCACACACTGTTAGATCATATCCTGAAAAGCACGAAGATCTTTATTTTTAACTCTGCTCTTTCCTGTCTCTCTTCACTGTGACTAATGCTCTCCACATCTGTTTGAATACAAGGTTCCTTAAATTTCTCTTTTTCAAATATTAAAAGCAATGTAGAGCACAGCTTTTTACTACCTGCCCTAGACTTTTAATGATGGTGTAATATTTGCTTTGTATTAACAAACCTAAACATCTACACTTCCTGTGTTCTGAACATTTTGAAGTATTAATATACTTTAAATTCATTACAGAATGTTAAATAGACTGTAAGGATTTTGAATAAGAATGAACTTTAGATAAAAATGAAAAGTATTTACTTTTCAAATGTCTGCCACCATATCTGACCTACATGACAGTAGTTCACTGCTAAAACTCACTCATATATTATTTGTTTCATTTTTTTTAATGATTTCTATATGGTCAGGAACAAACCTGTTGCTCCTAATAAGATAGTCAGAGAAAAAAATATTTTCTTATAATAAATAAATACACTGCTGTCTGTTAATAAAATTTCACAAAACTAAATTATTACAACAAGGAAAAATTACTTTTAATTGGTGTCATCTTCAAGGGTCTTTTTTAAAATTAAATCTTACCTTCTCCATGATGAACAAACAGTTGTCATTAAATGATAGTTCATAAGAATAGTTATGATTTTATTTCAGCTATGCTTTTTTAACAAAGATATAATTTGGTTTGCAAATACTTTCAGAAGAATCAAGACCTCTTGCATGTAGGGAGGACCTAGTCTTGCATTTTAACTGAACTTTTAAAAAGTTGTTATAAAAAGTAGGTTTCTGCCAGTAGGGCACTCCGAAGAGCAATAGAAACCCAGCCAGAAAATTCACTACTTTGAGCAGTTCTTAAGTGACTATCCAAAACAAGACAGTTTCATGAAATTATAAATTTGGATCCAAACACAGTAAAAACCAGATAATCCACTCTTCAGAAGCTGTAATTATTTTAATGAGAGATGGAAGAATGTTCTCGTTTTCACTTCTCTGATTCTACTAATACATAACTGTAATTCAGTAATTCAGGGTCAGACAATGAGCCTTTGAGCAATTATCCACATGAGTGGTCTCACAGAATTCAATGTCTTCATTTAATGTGCCATTAAAATGGTACATGGGTGCATTTAACTAATGCAAACATTAGTTCACTACAACACACAACAGGTTACACTGTAAAAACTGGAAATATTACTCAGCCACTATCCACTGAGAACACTGAGACAGGAAAATGGCATCATGAATTTGTTTTCTTCAAGAAAAGATTTTGCTGAAAAAACGCCTGAGCCTTTTACCACATTCTGAAAACCAAGTCAGTCCATTTCAGCATTTCGGAGAAACTACTCTGCACAGTTTGCAAAATCAAGACAATCCCAAATAAGGAAAGTCTAAGAAGAAATTCTAGAAATACTTAGGCATTATGCTGGAGAATTTTAAAGAAGAAGCAAATGCCAAATCAGCCTGATACAGAGGCAACTCAGTCTTACATGTAATCTTACTTACTCCGTGTTCACGTCAGCCACCACATTAAGGCACCTTGCACAGAAGTACATCAGAGCTACCATGGGTCCTTGCTGAAGTACAGCACAAACCTGGCACATCTTCTCGGTGAAATTAGATGTTCTCTCGTTCCTTATCATGTCTCCTAGTCCAGTATGCTTGTAATACATACATTTTTAGCTCAGATAATGAAACTTCATTATGTTTATTGTGATAATGAAAAACTGGATATAAAAAATTATTTTCTACCTGCCTCTCTATCTTTCTCTATTGCATAGCTTATGGCCAAAATTTTGCTGGCAAATTTAGGACTTTGCCTGAAAGATTGCATAAAACCAAGTGGCATGAGCTAAATGCCTGAGATCATCTCCATATGCCTAATTCTTTTGTGTATTTTTAGAGGACACAATGCTAAAAGAGAAGACAGAAGAAGCAGAGACATTGCTCAATTTCCTGACACCAATGCATGCCCTGTTGAAGGCAGGCTTTATTTTGCCATAGTATTGGACAGAGAGATTGGGAAATGCATGCTACTCCCTGGCTTACCTAGCAGTCTGCTGATTTCCTCAGCACAAATGAAAATCCAAATACTATTACTTGTCCCAGAGACATTTCAGGAGTCCCAAAATACTTCAAGTACAATACCAGCAAGGCCTAAAATGCACTGCATATTTCCTTCCTCATCAAGAGTAGGGTATTCAGCACATTTTAGAGAGAAATGTCCTTCATGGATGAAGATAAAGGCTAATGAACCTGGAATTAGCATAGATTAACATCATCCTGTTTTAAAAGGTTTTGAGGGAGTATGACTTCAACCCAAACCCAGAATTCATGCCTCTCACCACCATCCCACAGTATCATACCTGAAACAATCCTACCCTGCCTTACATTAATTTGAGCCAAAATTAATTCACTCCCTGGGGACCATTCCTTTTTGTTCTGTGCTGAGATATGCATAAATCAGTCCAGCTGCATCAGTTCTGTAGTCAGCATGAAAACGTCAGGTGTTCATGGAAATGTTAATTGGCATCAATGCTGGACTGTATAGTGGGCAACATAGAAGAGTAGAGATCTTGTCTCCTAAGGTATTTCTGTAGCCAGTGAAGTTCTGTGAGTCGGAAGATGTTCCTCCAGAGGGAGATTAAGAGCAAGCACCTGACTCTCTATTCTGAAGTGAACTTGCTAGATTGTCAAAGCCTGTGAAAAACATTCTGCCTTCATCAGGGTGAAATTCCCCTTCCTGGTGTACAGTTTAAAGCCCTGAGGACAAACTGTTCCCTACACAGTTAGGGTAGAGAGGACAATGTAAAGTGCATTACAGTTTTTGATAGGTATTGCTTTCATAAATAATAATGCTCTATGTGTTGTTGTGTCCAGAAAAGCTCCATCCTTCCTCTTCAAATATGTAACATATACGGAAACATAAATAGCTTGTGTTAGTCTTCTCACATTTCTTTGCAAAGAGACATCATAAAATTGAAGTTTGTTACATTAATTCCCGTGAAGAAGTCACATTTCTCTTATTTTTCCTTGACAAATTATTCAACTAAATAAAACTTGTCTGTATGACGATCCAGAACTAGAGCCTTGCTTCAGCATAAGACATGGGAGAAACCACTGTACTATAGAAACTATTACATGGGAAAGGTTTGATTTTTTTTTTAGTTGAGGTAGAACAATCTTTCAGAAAGGATTTAAAATACTTTCTAGGGTCCAGAGACTTTTTATCCTTACTATTTTTAGCACTGCATAGGAATTAGTAACTCTAATGGGTCATGCACAAGACATTTTGCTGGTCTAGAACCACAAATGTTATTCAGACCACTTAAGATAACTGTGTCTCACCACACTGGTGCCCTTTTCTGTAATATATATTGACAAAAAGGTAGTTATCTGAAGATAAAGGAGAATTGTCCACTGATACTATTCCTTAGTCTCTGAGCTGCCATGTGCTTGAATCACTCAAAGAAGTTTTCTAGTATAAAAGGCAAGATAAAATTCAACAAAATACTTACAGTTCTTTGCATTAGTAAAGGAGTTTCAGAACAACTTATCCCTTCATCATTAAAATTTGATTCCATATTGATTATGTCTTCAATCACCTCTTCCATCTGATAAAATAATATTTGAAGACAAATCACTACAAATAATAACGGGAAAAAAGTTTTTTTGAAAATACAGAGGAATTAATCTTGAGTATCTATTACAACAATAAAACTGAATTATCAGAAATTTGTATCTTAAAATTCAAACAAATCAAACACTTCTATACAATATTCACATTTTTTACTTCTTGTGCAAACAGTTGTAGTTTAGCAAGATACATCTTTCCTCTTAAACACCAGCCCATGTCCCTATTTTAACGCCTTATTGCAACACCACAATCAGATGACAGGGTGCATTGTTAAGTAGTAACCATGACCTGTCTTCTTGACCAAATGTGTCGTATTGCTGCGTTGCTGCATTGGTGCAGGAAGAGAGAAAGGAACCTCTGGTTCTGCAGCTGTATGAGTCACTCAAGCTCTGGTGTTACATGCTGCCCTCTTCAGCAGGTAGAGGTTTTTTTGTTTAGCTGTACACTGGACACTTTTCCAGACAGCCTTCTGGTCCCACTTTTGATCTAACCTGAGCCATAAACTACTGAGGCAGATGGAAGAGCTCATTATTATTTAGGATGAAACAATGAATATTTTGCAGGCCCGTAGATATATATATATAAATTTGACCAAGAACAACATGAGTTCTCAATTATAATTTTGGTCTGGTTCCATTCACAAAATAATTTTGGGAGAGATCCCATGATGAGCATGTCACTTTTGACTCTACTATCTGCAGCTCTTGGGAGCTGAAGGAAGTGTAGATGGTCCTATGCAATGAAAGCACTACATAGACATTTCAACACACTCTTTTCAACACAGACTTTTAGGCCACATGGCCCAGCACAGCTCATGCATGCATTCTTCCTCTCTAAAACAGAGAAGTGCTGTGCCAGGAGTTGTGCCCAGACTTATCTAGGAAAGCACCATCAGGGCCAAAAGGATACCAAGAAATGCTGGCACTTAGACAACATGAAGGAGTGCAGTTTACTGCACCAACTTGGGTATTGGCTCTATATTATTTACTTATATAACTATAGCCTACCCTCAACCACGGGGCACACCCACATTAGGAAATTACACTGTGCCAGCTATCCCCCTGAGTCTCTGAGATGAGATAATTCAAATAATTTCAAAGCTGCCAGGATCTTGACCAGTGCCAACTATTACCCTCCCAGTCTCCACCAGGCACAGGTCTTGAGAGAGGTTTACAAGCAGCCCTCTTGCTCACCAGGACACAGAGCGGTACAAGGGCAAGCTCCTGATCAGACCCAAAATGCCTGAGGACTGTTCCAGCACACTGCAGTTTGCCAGCATGGAGGTGGTCACACAGGTGTCCACAAGGGCCATTTAAAATAGCATTTTAAAGTAGCTCCAGTAATCCAAAAACCTGACTTAAAATGTCAGTTGTCAATGAAGAAGGGATGGAGAGGCCCCAGATGAACTCTCTAGGAAGCTTTATGGGCTCCCTCATGCTTAGCTACATAACATTCAAATGCTCAAATGGGTCACGTTGTATTTGTAGGATTCTTCTGTTCTATTAAGTCCAAGACATGATACAGCATCTCCATTTCTCATTACTGTAGGAATTTCCCTTTTACCTAACAGTCTCCTTTGAAACCTGTTGAAGTATTAAAAGCCATAATGATCTACATCTCACACTGGCTAAGAACCTGACATTGTATTATACCTGCACCTCTATTAAAATCGATGGTGGCACTAAAGTTAGCATATCTTTGCCAATTTACCCAAGATAACCCATATAATAATATACCAGCTAACTGAAAAATGAATTAGTGATTCTTTCAGTTATATCTTGAATGTAGTCAGTATTTAACTTTTTTATGCAGCTAGGGTGATACCTTTAGACAGAAACAGCTCCCATCTGAAAAAAAAAGTTTTGCTTTGCAAAGTAAGTGTTCGGAAAATGAACAGCAACATACCATGCATATATAAAGAGATGCAGCAGTACATTTTATCTGGCATTAGTCTAACAGCTTGATCCTGCAGTAAACTATTCACAGGCATACAAGGGAATGACCCACATAATTCAGAAGGATGCAGAAAGCAAGTGCTGCAACCAAAGGCCCCTTGAAAGTAAGGAAAGTAATCTCTTGCCCACTTCTAGTACAAGGTGGGTCATGTAACATTTTTGTAGAGGTAGACAAAGCCCAGTTCCCCTTTCCTTTACCCAGCCTTCCCCTACCGCATTTTCGTGTTCGCCTCCAAGGGCCAGCAGCTTGGTGACAGGGCTTTCCGGAGTGCCAGCGCTGCTCACTGGAGGCATGTGTCCGCTTCTCAGAAGGGAGGTCACTCCCGCAGGCTGGATTGTGTGAGAGTGGGACAGGGAGAGTGTCTGGCTGGACAGCTTGGTATCAAGGGTCAGGTACTGCTTCACCTGGTGCCTCTGGCTCTGCTGTATGTGGTATCTAGACTGATTTTCCAAGTGTGTTTGTACCTGGGAAGGAATGGAAATAATTGCTGAAGCTTCAAGTTGCTTGTATCGCTATTTATCCATATGCTCACTAAAAAATTCTTCAAAACAATTATTCAGCTTTAATAACACTTGGAGAGAATTGTTAACCTTTTTTTTCCTCCTATTTTACACCTTCACACATTTTTTTATTGGTTTACCATTTTCCCCTTACACAGCTTAACAAACACTGAATAAAGAAAAACAGAATTAGAAAAGACAACCATGATCCTGAGAAAAGACCAGAAATACGCTACACATTTCTCTCATTTAGAAGTAATCCCTCTTGAGATCACTGCAATCAAACCTACGTGCATATATGTACTCTAAAATTAATATTGACTCTTTTGTACATGAAAGAGTAAATAAGTGCATAAAGAGAAATATAATCCAACCAACTTTAAACAATATCAACAACAGCAGACATTCATTCACACCTCAATCCACATTTGTCTCACCTTATAATAAGTTGTCACTTAAATCAGGCATTGCTGTACTTTTGCAGTAGAGTCCAAGCTATATTTCTGAATGACTGTCCACTATCCACAAACTGTGCAGACTTCCTGAAGGGCCTCTTGAGGACAGATAATTTTTTAGTGGATAGGACTTTATAAACTGAGTGGTCAAGCCAAAACGGCTGATTGAGTAAGACTTTGGGCCATCCTTTGATTATAGAGATTGACAGTTGCTACTTTAAACATCTCTCATTTCAGATCAATGTCACATTCCTGCAATTTAACTACCAGAGGAGCACTGCATACATAAACCTTACTGTCATTTCAGCCCTGTGGCTCTGTCCTCTTCCTGTGGCATGACTGGTCACAAATGTCTTGCAATAAATTTTTCTCAAGTGGCTTCTGTGTAGTAAGCATGATTAATATTTGTTAAATAATAGCAAGACTTGCTTTGTAGACTATTTCTCAAAAAAAATTTAGTAATTTAAGCAAACTTCTTTTTGATTCCCCCAAAATACCTAAATAGAGATAAATAGCCATAAAAGCAGTTTGCATTTGAAGATGTTAGATTTGTGTATAATATTGCAATATCTACTTTATTTTTAATCGTTATAGAATAATTTTAATTATGTTTCTTTAAACTAATTTTCCATTAATATAAAAAAGACAAAGCCATGCAGTAATGAATATGAGATTAATTATTTTGATGTAAGTCCTAAAGAATATCCCATTAAAATATTGATGTAAAATCTTAAATACACAGTTTGGATTTTCCCCTGGTCTGTGTTAGGAAGGTATGCATACTATATAAGGCTGCAAAAATCACAGCTGTATTTGGGATTTACTTAAATCATTATTTGTCTTAACTTAAATCTTTGTGTTAGTTTTAGAAAGTGCATAATGCACTGTTAGTTTAAGCTCTGATTTATCATGTGTAAGGATACATGTAAAATCACAGCAAATAATTCAGATACTTATGCATCTATTTAGTCCTTCATACTTAAGATCATGTTGAAAATTAGATACTCAAACATTTTCTTAAATGATAATCTGATGAAATCTACTACATGCCAGTTTAACCAGAGTATTATTTTTGGGCTAAATCTAATATATTAAGGGAAAAAAAATACATCCCTTTGGATGGCTGGGACAGGGGTTCTGTGTGTAACCTTGTTTTCTGCTGCTCTTTCAGAAGCATCCATGAACAATTCATGATTATGCTGGACTCTATGCTCACTGACTGGGTCCACACAGAGCGACCACTACCCAGAGCCTTGCAGTACCTAAACTGACCAAGATCTCTTTCCAGCAGAGCAGAACTCTGCAATCAACAGCTTTAAAAACATAGATTCTTTATGTGGTGTAAATGGGAGTATGAGCAATACATAAACTACAATTGAATTTATTACATTTCGCCCCCATTTGTTTTTTATTTTAAATGAAGCTGATGAACAATTTGTAACAAGCAAAGAATTTCTGCCTTAAAATTTCTATGGGCCTACTTGAAGCATAAAATCAAGAATATCATATACCTTCAAATTAAATGGGAAACATAAGAAAATTGCAGTATCCAAAATCTACACTGCCTTGTTTTAAATTTGTTTATAATGAGGAATTTTTATAAATGAGTTCTGCTACAAGAAATGGGCTGAAAAGTCAATAGCTTGGTTTTTTTCTTTCTCTGGGCCCCAGATTGCTAGTGGCAGACCAAAATCTCTGTGCATCCTGTTTTCTTAGTGAACCACCACCGGGCCATCCCACTGGGCAAAGGGAAGATCTGTGAAAGGCAATCGGCTGACTGCTGACTAGGTAAAAACTAGTTTATCAGAAGTGCTTATTTAGAATGATAGTCTTTCAGTGATTATATCCTGTCCTGAACTTACACAAGCAGGAAAGGAATTCAAGCTTTGCTGGCAGGATCTATGTTGCTATGGTTTTGCAAACCTCTCCACCCCTTTACTGTGCCAGTTACAGTCATTACAAAGCAGAACCTTTGAGGTTAAAAATGGATCTATGCCCTGATTTTCATCTTTATATATTCTAAATAAGTCTTAGTACTCACTGCTAAAGTAAAGCACCTTTAAAAATCAAACCACAATGTAATGATAAAGCAGAATGGGAAACCTATTTTTATAATCATATTGTAAATATATAATAAAAGGGGGCGGGGAGGAATTCATACTATGAGAAAGGAATACTAAGGTTGCAAGTCAAGCTCTCAAAACATAGAACTTAATTTTAAAACTGTCCTTTTAATATGTGTGAATTAGGAGTAGAAAATCAAATCCTCATAATTTTATAAAACCAGATCATCCAGTGTCCCATTCCAAGTATGACTTTTATTCTCCGCCGAGATGTTGCATGACTTCTGTTATCTTTTATTAATAGTATTAAGGTAGGTTTCAGTTTAAATATTCTGAATATTTCAGATGACTTTAACTCTTTAAAGTGTTGCCAAAATTGCAAACGTTGAAATTTGATTTGACTTGATTTTGAGCTTCATTTCAATGATGCACAAGGAGTGGTTAAACACTGGCACACATTGCCCTGAGAGGCTGTGGAATCTCCATCCTTAGAGATTTTCAACATTTGTCTGGACAAGGTCCTGAGGACTTGAAGAAGCAAAAGAAATCTAAAAATAGGGAAATTTGAATTGATAGTTTACATATAGGAACACTGAATAATCATTATCAAGTCTGGTGAAAAAATGATGGTGTCAGTGAAGTTCAGTGAAATTAATCCAAAAAGCAAAAGACCTGGAAGATCAGTTCCACACAAAGTAATCTCACAAGTAAAATAACCAAGACCAACATGCACTTAGCAGCTTAGAGACCTTAATCATGTGCATTTCTTAGATCCATCAAACACAATCCCTCTCCAGAAAAATACGGGGTAAAGAAAAGCTTTTCTAGAGTAGAAGAATTTTGATTTTCCCAATAATCCTAGTATGGTATCCTCCAGCAGTACTGGGAGACTGATTTGTCAGTTAAGCCTCTTTTGAGGAATTCCCGTAATCTGTCACAAAATTTTATCAGAGCCTACATGGAATTTTAAGGTTCAGATGTTGATGCTGATGCACCTTTTACTGCTACAACAGTCTGAGTATAGGTTTATCTTCTTTATTTTGTTTCTGTGGGTCAATGAATAATTAATCATTTGTTTAAAGCAGAAAAGCATAAAGGAAGACCCAGAAATGGTTTTCAGGATAGTGCATCCAATAATCTGGCGCATCTGTGGAGCCTAGGTTCTCATCTCTGACAAAAATTAGGCAGTGTGATTTGATAAAGCATATCTTCTAGCTCTCAGCAGACCATTTATTATTAAATGTCTCTCTGCCATCCTATTTTTTGGCAAGATGGATGATTTTTCTTGTTGGTATATCATGAGTTCTAGGAATCCCTAGCGAAAAATAGGTGCTCAGTGACTACCTTGTGATCCAGACCCTGACTCAGACAAACCTCAGACATGGTCCAGGACTTAGTGATGTTCTACTGGTACATCTGCTGTAGACATTAGTATAGTCTCTGACCTGGCCCTTCCTGCCAAGTGCTCCTGATATCACATGTGCAAAGTGTAACAAGGTGATGAATTTGTTCAGATGAAGTGCTGGTTCTCCTCCCAGACATTCTCTTACAGCAGCTGTAGCCATGTACTTTAAATGAAAATTATTCCAGATTATTTAAGGAATGAAGGACAGCATAAAATCTAACAGCTAATAGATGATCCACTCCCTCCTAGGAACTGCTTTTGTCTAATATCTGGCTTTCCCAAACATAGTGAATTTAAAGTCTTCTCAGAACCAAAAACAGCAAGCATGAAGGGAACCAAAAGCATCCAGCACAAATGCAAATATTATAACTCCACTGGTTCCACAAAGCTGAAACAGAAATGAACACTTCGAGATGGATTTTGTAACCCAGAAAAACAGCTCAATGCGCAGAAACTGGCTGTACCTATTTCTATTTTATATCTCACTGACTACCCAGTTCTGGGAACAAGAACGTAACAGCCTTTCAGAATTACAGATGCATATTCAGACTTCTTCAATTGCTCTTTCTAATTTGAGTACACATCATCATGTTGTAACACTGCAGTACAGTTGTGTAACATCTTTTCCCACATTCACGCTGTTTGCTTTCATTTCTAATATGTTGCACAATGGCCTAACAAGACTTTCAGGAGTTTATTTACATAAACAGCTACTTCGCAGTTTGCTGATGGAATTTTACTTCTGCTAGTAAAAGAATATCTAGCACGTCAAAATTAAGAAGGAAGACCTATTTGGGGGACCTAAAAAAGGCATGAGCAATATCACTGATATTCCAGTAAGCACCAGTGCTACATCTTCTTTGGTGTTCCACTAAGAGGAAGCAGGTGACATCTGAATTTCCAAGCTGCTCAGCCCAACATCATTCCCGAGAGAAATAATAAAAAATACTGAAACGAGATTCAATTAATAAATTATTAAAAGATAGGAATATAATTAATGCTAGTCAACATAGTTCTCCGCAAAATAAGCCTTGTCAAACAAATCTCCTTCTGCTCTTTGATGAGATTTTAAGTTAGGTTGCCAAAGGTAACGATGTAGGTATAATACACTTCAAATTTTGTGTGCCTTTTGACTTAGTATCACTCAATATTCTAATTAAAAATATAGCACTACACAGTATCAATAAAGCGTGTTTTAACTGGATTAAGCATTGATTAACGAGCGTGCATAAGAAAATGATCATCAAAAGCTTGGCATCAGAAAGAGGGGCTGTTCATTCTCGTATTACTCAATTTTACCATCTGTTATTTGGGACTAATGAAAAGTAAAACCAACTAAAAAGCATAAATATTTTTTAGAGTAGTGTTCCCGGTCTGAGTAACACAAATCTGCATATACTGGAAGAAATGCAGGATTCAACAATGAAGAAAATACCTCAAGCAATGAGACTATAAAGAATTTGGGGTCATAACAAGCCAGCAACTCAGCAGGAGTGTCCCACTGACGCTATAGGAAGAAAGGAAAAATGGCATAAAGAAGGTAGTGAATAGGAGCCTGGCTTTACCCTGCTTCTATTTATGGCTCAGGAGAGATCAATAATGGAAGCCTAAAAATATTTCTACCCTAAATATTTTTGAAACACTGTTGAAAAATAAAAAGTATGTAGAAAAGAACTACGGAAGTAATTGAAGAATGAGAAAAGGGTATTTCAATGAAAGCTTAAAGAAGTTGTTGTCAGATTGTGAAAAAAATCGTGAAATTTGTGGGAGATGCTGAATGTGAAAGCTAGCACGAAAAGCATGGTAAGAGCCACTGGCCAAAAGTTGAAGTGAGGCACAGCAGAAATTGTCTGCATAAACAGTGAAGTACTCAAAAGGAAGTGCTCTAACTACTGTTTTCTTCAAAGGGTTGATGACTTTCTGGGAAAGATACAGTAGCCAAATCCAAGACAGAGTTTCATCAAACATATTCTTGGACTCAAAGCTGAGTACTAGGGTAATAACTGAATGCAATACAAAAGCCCATGATTTTAAAGGAATTAGAATGAGGGGCCTTACAATTCTTGCTTTGTTTAGATTTTATGGGGTTTTGGACCTGAGAGCTGGATATTTTAATAGCAACCTTTTCTTTGATGAAAATTCACTCTGAATTTTATAAATGCTTAAATTTCTGCTATAAAATAATATGCTTCAAGCTGATTATGGTGTACTGGACAGAACCCAGCAGACTTCACTAAAGTTTGCCATTTATATAGGACATTAATTTTTTTTAGTTTTTTTAATAGCTTTTGAAGAAAAATTTCTCACCCTAATAGGATTGCATCATTTATTATCAACCCTGAACAAAACACCTCTCTGCAAATGAGTGATGGGACTTCATGTTCTTTTCAGCCACTGTACTAGAAAATAAGCATTTAATTATCCACTCTTAATTATTAAAATGTTCTGTAAGTACCCAGAAATTTTAATTCCATTTTAAGATAAGAAACACAGTCACAACACAGACTATTTTTGCTCTATATCTGAGGACTTTCAAATGTATTTTAAAGGTTAGGAAAAAAAGCATTTTTAGTTATGAAATAATCCTTTTTAACATCTATTACAAATGAATATCAGTTGTTTGTTTCTCCTGCTCTCTTTATTAAACTTTTTGAGGAAAGACTATTTGTAAAATTATTTAATAAAAAAATGAAAATTCAATTTAACTTAGGAATTATACACTTCTCTGCTATCCTAAAGACTATCACCAAATACTGCAGCTGTTCACTTTAATGTCTAGTTTATAAAAGCGTGTGTGATTATGCCAATTAATTACTTAAGCTAAACACAGTAATTAATTTTTAAATGTGAATATTTTTCCTATAGGAACTTTGATCTGACTAGATGAGACCTTCTCCATTAATATGCATGAAGAAAGAATACAAAAGACATCTAGTCTGGAAATTTACAGCTGTGTTTAGTTGCTGGCTTACAGTAGCTTTCAATTTAAGAAAAAATTCTCATGTGACTCTAATGCACTATTTTTTGTCTTATTTAACCTTTGTCATCATATTCATCAGGAACTTGTGAATATTCTTTCAAGGGTGAAGGGACTGAAGAAGAAACATTTAAAAGTTCATTGACAAAAACCGTGACTTCAGCAATGACTACTGCTTGTGTATTTTGGTATCTCAATATCTAAAAATAGCTGATAAATGTGGGGTAGGGTGGGAGTGATTGGAAATTCTCCATCACACTTCCAAGTACTATGAAAAGCAAGAGGAATGTGGGAGCAAAACAACTGCAGAACAGACTTTGCAGAAGTCAGTGTTGGGTAAGAAAACTTTCTTTGCACAGCATAGGCAGCAGAACAGTTTCTCTCAGGAGGAGAAAGACAACAGAGCTCTCAGGGCCGTGGCTAATAGAAGCTAGATCTTACAGCTAACCATTTCCTGACACATCCCTTAGCAGGCACTGGGGTTTTGACAGCATTTCCCCATCGTGGTATTCTCCAGCGCTCAATGAACATTGGTGGAGCTCAGTCCTTTCAGGTATTCCTCTGTGCTAACCTCCTTGTGCAATCAGAAATGAGTTGGGGGAAGCCAACTACCTGCACTGAGCAACTACAGAGACATTATCAAAGCAAGCACTTCCATTTGCACCGGTGTACCTGAGACACTCTTGGCTTCTTAATTGAACTCCTGCAGTTGAGACACACACAGCTCTGATGGCTCCTTATCCATCACCAGCTTGACTTCTGAAGAAAGGATCCCTAAGGTCTTAAGGCCAGCTTGTCATGTTTTAAAATAACAATGAGTCTCGATGACTTTGTGGTCTTCACTGGCAGAAGAGAATCAAGTTTTTAACATTGTACTATAAAAACAGCTTATAAAGTTAAGCAAAGAAAACTACAGGAAGTATTTTTACAAAACCATCCCTTTGATTTAACTTGGAATTTAAGCTGAAAATCTAAACTGTGAATAAAACCAACCACTACAGTTAATAGGCCACACAAACATAAAAATGGTTCACAATCAAATTAAGAAACCTCAGCTAATATCTTTACTTTGACTCTGCACTGTGACCCTGTTCATGCTCTCACTGATTCATGAAATCTGTGAATATAATAAATCTTTACTGTTCCAGTTCCTCTTTATTGTTGGTGTTGTTACAGGGCAGTGAATATGACTATTGCATTTCAAGAATGTAAAGAAACTTTTCGTATGTCTAGCTATGTTTAAAGAGCTAGGTCCTCATACCTTTATTTAACTATTTGTCCCTGCCTCCAGAAGTTACCCAGATTAGGTCAGCTAATAACTTGTTATTAAATGTAGAAGGGTGTATCGCAAACAGATTCAAGGAAAATCAGTTTTGAATATAGAAATCACAACCAACTCCTTTTGATTTAAAAATGTTAGTTTTAGTGAATTTCCATCACTGTGGATTGTTCAGTCCTTGCAGGACAAACAAAATAGGAACATTAAAAGTTCTGTATTTGTCAATTGCAACGACTAGCACAGACCCATGGAAATTACATTTATAGCAGCATGGGAAATCTGTAACCAGAATGATGTTTTTTATTCAGCAGTTCCAGATTTTCTGGCAAGTGTCATATATCTAAAAGAAATCTACTCCAAAACATATGACTCATATAACACAGGCTAATAGGCAATAAGGAAAATTCTTGCTAACACAAAAGCTTATACTTTAATTTCAGCATTTTTAAGCATTAAACTTCCAGTGAAAGCTCTCAGAGAAGACAAAAGGTGACTGTACTATGAACACCAATATAGTCTATTTTGTTATCCATCTGTAAAGTTTGTAAGGTCTGACATTGGAGAAAACCAGTTGGTATGTGTATTATATTTATGTGTAAGTAAGGATAGTTTCAAAATACTTTGGTTTGTTCTTTAATTTCCAATTCTTTTCATATGGCAACTATGATTTTTTTTCAATTTTGTCTCACTTTAAAGGTTAAGAGAACTCAGAAAGTCAGACTTAAAAAATATGGAAGAGGATCATGAAGTAAAAATTTTTTCATTTTTTTGTTGTACACTTTCTCTGGCTCCCCAGGTGAGCAGACACTGTATTATTTGAGATTAAATGATGGCAATAATTTGTTAAGTTACATACAGCAAAACAGTCCTTGAAGGTAGATCTGAAAGGTGTCTTTTCCTGGTAGGTAAAGGTATGGACATCAATTATAATGTGGCTAAAAAGTATTGATGGTAAAATTGTAAGAGTAGAAAATAGTATTTTCACGTTTGAGTATATATCTGAGGGAGGGGTACATGTTTTTGTCCTTACTTCTTCCTTTTTTGGACCGTTCGTGTTCCACTCTGTTGCTGTTGGCACACGAAGAATAACACTTGTAACGCATGCAGCAATAACATTGCTGTGTTTTGGCAGTGCAAGCTGAAAATAATTCAAAGCCTGAACTCAGTAAACCAACCTTTGGTGTGCTATTCTTCCGCAAAAATAAAGTTTTAAAAGTTTAGTGATTTTGGATAAAATCACTGGTTTTGCCTGTTTCTAATACGAAAGATTCATGAATGTATGCCAAGGGGACTACATCAACAATCTCAGAAAAAAAAATAAATAAACTTACTTGTTGAAAAGCATGGTCAGTTTGTTAAAAGTGGCAACAATTTAACCACCAGATGACAGCACTGCTTGTTATTACCCCTTTTTTGTATCTTTCAGTCCTCCCTCATTTTGAAAACAAACTGTAAAGAAGTATGCACCCCCCAGCCCATGCACTGCAAGAAGAGAGGAAATAAAGCCAGAGCCATGAGGTGGTTTGGTGAGACAGACGCATCAGGGAGGCTAATCTGTTGGACAAGATATTTTAAGCCTGTGAAGGGTTATAGCTTCTGTAAAGGCACAGATAAAACTAGCTTCAGTCTGAGAAATGTGCTTTCTATTTCTATTTCCTCAGTATCAGAATGATAAAGAGGGCAAGGGGGGAAGATTTCAAAGTAGGCATCTTAGGGTCAGCTTCACAACACGATTTTTGTGAAGTTAAGGCAGCAACATCATTTTGAGCCAGCTGAGGATCTGGCCACAGAGTGTGCTTTCACACAAAGTGAGCAGATTGGGTTAGCTGACAGCTGTAGGAGATGTTTCCGTCAAAAACAGGAATGGCACTTCAAGGATAGCTATAGGAGGAAAAAGTAAAAAAAAAAAAAAAAAAAATTCATGTCAGCTGGTAAAAGCATTTTTAAAAAAACCTACCTGGCCTATTTTGTGTCCAAATATGTTTTATGGCTGTAAGTGGCAATGAGTCTGAGTGTGCTCATGCCCCAAGGATGCTGCTGTCATGCTGTTCATGGGGTTAACAAATATTACCTTCATTACTTGAATATCAGCCAGAAATCTGTGTACACTTTCCACAATACACTTCCACTTATGGACTGAGAGTAGTAGCAGTGGATTTACAATGCATTAAGCATGTGGCCCTTGAAATATTTTAATAATTTCAAAGAATTTGTGCTTGTCACTATTCTTAAAAATAAGAGTTGAATAAAGAGCCTAGCTGTAAGTGAAAAAACACCTAATATTACCATAAATTATCATGAATAGAAATGTTCACTTAAAAATTTGTAATTAATTTTGAGGAATATTTTCTGAACTATAATTTTGTATGTTTGAGTCAGAAAACATGCATTTCAGACTAACACTGAGGAGAATTTGCTGAAGACAAGAGAAGCAAAAAATTTATTCAGGGAACACTTACAGCATGCAAAGCTCCAAACACTTAAGTTTTGCTGTACTCTGCAGTTGACAGGAAATCTCACAAAAATAGCATAATTGGTACTTTCAGTACTGAACTGAGAAAGCAGCCTTGCCTTTTGATGTGTATTTAAACTAATCTTAGTTCACAATATGTTCCATTCAGCACTAACTCAATTAGTAAAAAAAAAAAAAAAGATAAAATGTTAATACTGTTTCTAATATGCAACAGATCAAAATTCAGTGCCTTTACATTCTGAAATCAGCCTTTAAAAAAATCTTAGAACAAGAACTGCTGTAAAAACACCGTAAATAGAATCAAAAGTCAGCCTAGCAGAACCACATACTTCACACATACTTCAGTGTTTGAGTTGTACTCTACAGCTTTTCCATTTCAATTTAGGTACAACAAACCTTTGTGCACTTAGAAGGCACTTTAGAATTGGAGCTGGAGGAGTGATATTGGGCTAAGCTCAAACTACTTAACAGTTTCCAATTAATAGCTACAAAATAAAAATGTTAATTAACAAAAGATGATTGATTTTACTGGGATTAATCAAGAGAAACTCCCACTTAGTTTAAATGAGAGTTCTGTGTGAATATGGAATTAAAGCTTACTACTGGTAAGCCATTATTAAGAGAATTATTTATAAGCTGTATCGTACAGAACAAGTCTTTCAAATTAAATGATCCTAATGTGGAAAGGAATGTACAACTTAAAAAGAAGTTGTTAGAGTTGCCTAGAAAAATTATTGTGATATCTATGTATCTGTGTGAAATATTTTTACTTAAAAGTAAGAATATTTAATAATGATAGCTATTTTAATTTTCTATTGCCACTGAATTTTCAGCAGGAAAACATCACAGTGTTTGTACTGCAACAAAGTGGTGTGTTATGAATGTTAATGCTAAGATTTAGTAAGTGAGTTTATTAGTATTAAAAAATTTATTTAATTATCAAGTGAGTTAATTAGCATTTTGCAGCATAATCAGTAGGCCATGTTACAGAGAGAAGGCAAATGTTACTCTCTTTGGTCTGGCTAAGAAGCTGACAGATAAAACTGTGATTCCATCACATGCACAAAATAAAGTATGAATCAATTACCCTCATTTTCATCAGAAAGCTAAAAGTACAGACACATTGATTTACCAGCATCATTACCTACCTGCAGAACCCAGACTTCTATCAGTTTTATCACCTCTACGCAACAGCAATATCCCAGAGCCTGGGTACCCAAACACGCAACGGCAAACAAGAAAAGACTAGCACAAATCTGGCCATGGATAATGTAGGTCTCTGCATATCCAGTCAGTTTGAGGGAGAGAAAGGAGAGGTGGTTCATAAAGGCATTTCCTTAACTCTGGCTGGAATTTCAGTTAAAGAAGAAGAAATGATACTTTTAAGAAAAGAAGCTTCCTACCTGTATCTTAAATATATTATTAACTGAGGAATATATGCTGGAAGAAATCAATAGCATAACAGTATGGCCATGTTAGCAGTTTCCTTCAATCATTTTTGTCATTCTGTCATCACTGTTGCCATTCAAAAGCCCACAAAGCCTAAATGCTTTGTGACACAGAACTCTTCCTACTGTAGTCTTTTGTTATTATTGTAATCTGGAATGAGATAATTATCTTCAACGTCTAACACTAGGGTTGTTCTCAACCCAGTTCACAATCACATTTTACTCAGCACTATCTCAAAGTAGTTTAACAACACAGTTCATGGAGATTTACGTGGGCTCATCACATTTTTCCTAGCTGGATGCAGAGCATATATGTAAGACAGCTAAATTTTGGTAATACTCTTATTTTTCTCACTCAAGTCTGGATTTTGTCCTTTCATTAAAGGGCCTCAGGAGCATCCCACTGAATTAAAAGATGGATAAGTGCCTGTCAGAGGGAGGAAGGCTTTCTTACAGGAAACTAACACAAAGTAGAGCATAGGTAAACACGGCCTCAGACTATAGCGGTGCTGGTCTCTGAGATTTTTTTTCCCCTTTTACTCCTTCTTTGACCACACACGCATGACTGCACAGCCCACAGTTACAGTCAGGATGATCTCTTTATTACACGGGAGTGTCCTTCTCTAAAGATTACAAAATCCCACTACTTGAAGTGTAAAATTGCTGCTGCCCCTCCTCATGGCTGGGTTTCCAGCAGAAGAATTTAGCTTGTCACATTAATCCATGAGTCTCCAGCCCAGATAATTTAACCTACATTTTCAATTCTTGAAGCAAGATTTTCATGTAGACTACTAAACTTTCATATTCACTTCCAAAAATACATTTTACATTATTGTAGATTTTCTCTCTTCAAAAACATTTATAGTGCAGTTCAGTGGAAATTTACATTTAACAAGGTAAATGAAAAGGTCGTTTTATATTATGTCAGCAACCCTCTTTTCTCCTGCAAGGTCCCTGTAAACCTTGAATGAGAAACCAAGCACAGCAGTATCAATGAAGACTACTCAAGTCACCTGAGGTTTGCAGATGGCATTATCCTCCTATTTACTGGAAAACTTTGAGGCAATGTTCAGAGTAGCTGCAAGAGCAGGATATGCTGACTCAGGATGAGTAGCCACAAAATAAGAACTGGGTTTAATACAATTATGAAAGAGGAAAACACTGTGAATAATTATAAGTAGAAAATTTAGACCAACCATCTAGATTTAGCAGTAATGTAAGTAGAAAAAAATAGGCTTTTTATGAAAAAAGCTATCAGAATACAAAGTAACAGAAAAAAACAGTATGATCACTTTCTATTTAGAAAGTATTTTGGATCTCCCTCTATTCCTAACTATAGTACTTGAGAGCAAAAATAAAACCCTTGAAAAGAAAATAAGTGGAATAAAACTAATTTCCTGGCTCTAGCTGAGATAATTTTCTTCTCAGTAGCTGGTGCAGTGCTGTGTTTTGGATTAAGTATGAGAATAATGTTGATAATACATGGATGTTTTAGATATTGCTAAGTAGTAGCTACTCTTGGTCAGGAACTAGTCAGTGACTCATGCTCTGCCAGCGAGGAGCTGCACAAGAAGCTGGTAGGGAGTATGGTGAGAACAGCTGACATGAAATGGCCAAAAGAATATTCCACATCACTAAACACCATGTCTAGTATATAAACCGGGGAGATTTACCTGCAGAGAGTCAATTGTGGCTCAGAGACAGACTTAGCATCATCCAGCAGGTTATAAGCAACTGTATTGTGCATCACTTGTCTTGGGTTTTATCTCCTTCTCTCCCTCTCCTTTCTATTACAATTATTAGAAGTAATATTGTTATTCTTGTTGTTCTTGTTGTGGTTATTATCTTTTATTTCTTTCAATTATTAAACTTTCTTTATCTCAACCCATAAGTTGTATTTTCTTTCCTTTCCTGATTTTCCTTCCCTTCCCATCATTGGGTGGCAGGGGAAGGGGAAGTGAGCAAGCAGCTGTGTGGTATTTAGTTGCCTGCTGGGGTTAAACCACAGCAACTGTAAAGGAAAAGAAAGATTAGTCTGTCATCATAATGAAAACTAAACAGCCTTAACAGAATAAAAGGAAAACTGGAGAAGAGAAGACTTCTGTGTAGTTGTACAGAACAAAGGGTCCTGATGTTAGACATGAAGCTCAAGGCACCACAGGAGTACATCAGCCAGAAAGTTTTTGCCAGCATGAGCTGGGAATCATACAAAAGACTACCAGCAAAACAAGAAACAGTCATACTCCCAGCAGGGGTTTTGATCTTCTTATGGATCCAAACAATATGTGGTTATTTTGTTGCTAAGGTTTTCTTCAAGGTGGTAAATTTTGGACAGACAGAGGATAGGCAGACAAATAATTTAAAGCTTTTATAGCTTCATTAAAGCAAATTTCAGCCTCTCTTCCTCACAAACAGGAAGACAGTACCAGCAGCATGGTTTCACTGTTAAGAGGATGCACACAGAAACTTATTTGAAACATATTTTGTGCCAAAATGTGAAAAAACTGTGTAAAAACTGCTGTGGATGGGAGGGGAATAGTGTCTCATGGAAGAAAAGTCTTGGGCAGCAACAAATTTTTTTACTAACTATACTTCAAATATTGACCAGTAAGGGACCTGGGAAATTTTTTTTTTTTGGCTGAAGACTCATTAAGAGTCACAGAAAATTCCACAGTTAACATTTTAAATCTTGATTCCTGTATACCAATCTCAATTTCAGTGTAAGGGGTGTCCAGTAGTCCTAGGATGTAGACTTCAGTAAAGAGAAGTGTGTTAGAAGAGAGGTGAACATGGATATTAATTTCCTAAACCTACTTTTAAAGTCCGTCGTTTGGGAGGTCTGATATAAGACACTCTGGGATTCCCTTGATGTGACAGATGGAGAAAAAAGTCTTCACAGAAGCAAGACAAGTTAAAATGATTCATGGTGCCTGTGGCTGCTCTAGTAAAATTCTAAGTCATTTTACTGTAGGCTTCAGATCTGGACACTGTCCCTGAAGAAAATATGTGGAGGGTAAGAAAAAGAGAAAGTCTGGTAGGTAGAGAACTGCAGCAAGAAATAGCCTGCACAGCCCCAGGAAATAGAAGTCTACATATAATCTTTCACATATAGATATTGTTCCCAGCCTCATCAATGACACAAATTACAGATTCTGTTTTATTGCTGAACAATAAAACCAATCAGTATTAAAATAGAGCATATAGAGTACTGCTGATGAAAATGGGAGGGTTTAGGGGTTCTCTGCTAGTGATCAATAGATGTTGAAGGCCACAGGCCATGTCTCTATCCTCTTAAGTCTGAACTCAATAGCTTTAACAACACAATGAACACAGAAGGTGGACAAAAAAGCAGTAAGTGATTTGAAGAAAGGTAAGAAATAAATGTATTTAAAAAATATTAATTCTCAATAATTCCTTCCATTTTTCTGTTCCTCTGGAACTTTTTTATAATTGCATAGTTTTTGATTCCACATATAAATAGGAGGGGTTTTTTACCTACTTATTTCCAATTCCCAAATTCCCCATTAAGTAGCAGTTTACTTTACCTCTACTTCCATCCATCTCATTGGAGGTGGGATGGTGAAAAGGTTGGTTTCTGTTTTATTATTGCTTATAAGTACAAGATGTCCTTATCCTTGCTAATGTCTTTTTAGGCCCTGCTCCTGCAACTACCTAGATTTTTCCATTGTATCCTGTGAAGGGCTTTCACTGATTTCAGGGAAATAGTCACATGGACAATTGCTTGTAGGACTTGAGCTTTAATCACTAATTGTCAAGCTCATCCTGCATTAGTGAGCTATGAAAAAAGCCTTTAAGAAGTATACCACGTTTCAGCTGTGTGAAAAAGAAGTAATATTCTATGCCTCTTTACACTGCTGAGAATTGATCATAAAACTTTGAATAGCCAAAGGATATGCATGTCTTGGAAGAAGTAAGACAACAAACTTCTGGCTTAAAATTTCTTGGCTTAAGTCAACATTTTTTAATCACCAGACCATGATGTGGCTCCACTACACTAGGTTCTTCTTGAATGCAGCAAAACAGTCATGCCATTCACAGGAAAAATCACTCTTTCCACAACACTTGCCAGTAATTTAAATTAGAGTGGATCGGCACTCAGGAGTGCTGTGTATTCTCTGACTTTGCTACACTTTCCCTATACAGCCTTGAGCTAAACTTTCTATTTTCCTTGATAAATTTCAATAACAGTATCTATTTATCACTATTAGTATATCTTTTTCATCTAGGAAAATTCTGAGGGCGAGGATTATTCCAGTCCCCTTGGGACAATGTCACCACCTCTTCAGTGGGATCTTGAGTTGAAACATCTCTTTTTCTTCTTCTACTACTATTACTACTACTACCACCACCACCAATACTGATACCTTATTTATTTGCAGTAAAAAAAAACAGATTAAGGAACTTTATTTTTCAAAATTCAACATAAGGCTTTGAGACTAAATATAAAAATTCAGTCTTTTCTATTGCACAATAACCTATTAAGAAATTGGTAGTTTATAGACAAGAATAGATATGCAAATATCTTCTTGCCATTGTAAGATTTATTCTTCCAGTTTATTAGAAAATCAATTGTTGGGTCACAAGAAAATTCATGGCAGCCAAGATCATTTTTTCTTTTTTAACTAATGAAACGTTATCATATTTTCTCTAAAATATTTACAATATTTTCATCTATAAGGGCTTCAAAAGAGTATATAAAACTCTGGATATAGCTTCTCATTTTGTCCTTTTATTGATAGAACTTGATGTTTCTATCCTTAACTGGAAATGTCTTGTCTGCTCATGTTTATGCAAAACAGATTTTTTGGAAGAGAAGAAAAAAAGAGGTACTGTAACATCAGAAGGAAACATCAAAGGACTAGTGGCAACATCTTAAGGCTTTTATCAAAGTAGTGAGGGAATGCATTAAAGCAACAATATATGTAGCGTACAAATGATAGGTCTATCAAATTCAACAGTATGTCTGATGAATACAGAGGACACATTTTTACATGCACTCTTTGTTTTAAAAGAAAGAGTTGATCAGTGGTTTTGCTTTGTAAATTATGAGAGAAAAAAATATTTATACATGGGTCTTTAGGTTGTGTCATTTAATGCAGCTACAGTGGAGCCACAGGCAGCCAAGCCCACTTACACCTGATGACAAGTCACACTTCTGTATTTTCAAACCCAGTGTCTTCAAACACACACACACAAAATATATTTTGGGCTTTTTATTTTCTTTCATTCTTGTACCTATATGAGAGCTGTGTAACAGAGTACTGGGACTTGGCCTAATGAACAAGAAGTGTAGATAGTTCTAGCAGCTCAGAACAAGCCTGTTATGAAATGGTGGAGCATGTCCACAAACTACCTTTCTATCAGTCGTTCCCCAAAAATGTTTCAAGAGTCTCTAAGTTGGCTTCACTTATTAGGGAAATGTTCTTATTTTCCTATTTTACTCCAAAACTTCAATTTAGAAGCTTTGTTTATAGAAGTAGCACTACCACATGATAAACTCCACAACTAAATTACAGCCTCACCTTGACCCCTAACGTCTGTGAGGAGCACAGCTGCCTGTTGTGTCCAAATTCATGTGTTTTGCAGCCTGCTGTAGGAAAAAATACAGCTTATGAATCTACACCAGGAAGATATGGCTCTGCTCCTATCCCTGCAGTAGTGGTCAGCTTCAAGTCCCAGATAAGCCCAGAACACAACATCACAACTTTTGATCCCAGCAAGTCCTTCAACTGCTCCTAATATTTCACTCCTTTTGCCATTACTACACAAAAACGCTTAGTGCATTGATGAATAATAAACATGCACAAGTTTTACAACCAAAATACCTAAAAGCTCCTACACAGCTAGTTCAGATACAGCTGAGATTAAAGCCTAGTTCTGATATACATGTGTATGTTTATGTATGTATACATACATACATACATACGTCCATACATATATATGTATGCATGTACGTACGCATTTATGTATATATTTTAAAAGCCTAATCTTAGTCACAGTGTCATACCAAGAATTTAGGAGTAAGCCTGGCCTTCGTAGTGGCAAGACAATATGCAGGGAAGCATGAGAACAAATAATTTCCATAATAAGACTTGTCCATTTAGCTTATGTCCATGTAAAAAATGTTCTAGGTCTAGCTCTTGCAAATTATTCCTGTTGGGTCCTTATTACCGCAGTTATGTTTTTTAGGATCCTTGAACCCTGGCCAAGAAGAACCAGGAATAGCTGACAAATGTTCACCATCACTATTATCCATCTGCATGTCTGCTTGACCCCCCACTGATGTGCCATGAGTGTTTTGCTCTGGGTAGGGTGCTGTAGCTACCCTACAGCTAAGCAGCTGATTTCTGTTGATTTGCAGCTCTTACAACATATCCTGTGGATCTGTAGCCTGAAAGTTCACAGGCTAGTACACATGGAGGTGAAAAGCAGTGGATAAAAATTAGCATAGAGACTTGGAAATCACAAACCTCAGCTGCTGGAGTTTTATTGCAAAGTATAGAATTTTTAAAAAAAATCTGATGATTCACCTTCACTGTGTCATTTTTATTTGCTTTTAATATGGGCACCTACCTTTTCATTTTAGGGTGTGACAGAGTTAGGGTGCATTTGAGCCTCTCAGCAGTGCCTGTATAGCCAAAAGATTCTTCTGGGGTAAGGGGTTAAAATTCAGGAAATAGTTATTATTCTTGAAAGCATAACTGAATTTCATGGGAAAATCAGGAAATTTGCTTATATGCATCAGATATCCAGACTGATGAGCACTCAAACAGCAGGGATTTATGGATCTTACTTTCTCATACTTCTTATGTGAGCCCAGTACGAGATGACTTTTTGCACGTTCTAATTCATCAGAAGTTCTCTACCCATTCATGCTACTTCAAAATATCAGTGGGCCAAATCTGTCCATCAGAGCTTACTATTATTTATGTATTTCCTTATAGCAGCACAAAGCAGTAGTGAAGCACACAAAAGGAATGAAATGGGGTTCCAACCCATCACATCACTTACACCTACTTTTGGCCATCTTGGCAGCCCAGTACCTGCCACCTTCTTGATCTGTACAGCTACACTCCTCAGTAGTCATGCTACTCCCAAATTCCTGTGATATGTCAGAAACCTTTCATACTAAACATTTTGCAAACTCGGGAGAATTTCAGGCTCTGTGCCACATCACAGGTTGCTCAGGAGGCATAATCAGCCAACAGTTATAACTGTTATTACCACCATGTGGTGGTAATACAATGTGTCAGATTTCCTGCTTTTTGTATACGCTGGAATTTTTGGAGCTTCTATAGTGAAATTCTGATTCTGTAATAAATTCTGAAAATTGTTTCTGTAATGCTGGTAAAAATCCAATATGTAAGGACCTCTTTGTTAAAACTAAGGAACTCAAAAGGAATAAGAAATTTTAACAACAACCCATTTTTGTCTTTTGGAGTGCTTGATTGGGACCTTACACATTTATAAAAGATGTAATAATAAATACAACTCTGAACTAAAAAGACAACAGAAACAGACTGGAAATACACATTCCATGCCTGTTAATTGCCTTGCTACATGGTCCTCTGTGCTTGTGGGAAGTCATATTTTAGAAACATTCATGGAGATATCCAGCAGAGAACATGATACTCCTTTCAGTAGGCTTACTCATAGACCTACAACAGCTAATGAAATAACACCAACTTTTTACAAATATTCAGAGTGCTTTTGTTAATAAAAAAAAAGAAGACATTATAATAGCCAGCCATTATGTAGGCTAGCACTAACTGTTCAAATTTTCTGACAGAAAAAAAATAACTGTGTACAAATTGCTTTGCTCATGAAAATGAGACAGATGTAGGAAGAAGTCAGGCAGACACCACAACACTTGCATTCCACCTCAGGCTCCACCTGGAACAACAGTTATTCAATTACCAGGGCTCTACAATCCACACAACCTTATGCAGCTGTGCACAGTGGAATTACGTGGATAATGATTAACATAGGTAGACAATTTTTCAAAACTACAGCACATTTTTAGACCTGCATCTTTTTTATCAATGCAGGAATATTGAAACAATAGTACTCAGTAAGGTTGAGACTAAACAAGCTGATGTTGTCCATCTACGGCCTAGTCAAGATTCAAAATTTTATGTGAAGTTTTACATTCCCAAAACAAGTATATCCACAGGGTTACAGTTTCTAAATGCATCTAAGAAGCATGGTAAACATACAAACACAAGTACTCCTATTTAAGTGTGGCTCCCTCTCTTCTAGAAAAAAACAGCGTGGATAAGCTGCTGTTTATGAAAAAACTGTCTTTGGCAGTCCTACTTTTCCTGTAAACAGTGATTTTCATTTTCAGATGAGGGAATTCTGAATTTGCATACATAAATGGATGTAGTTGTCTTACAGTAGATCAGGCAGTGCCTAACTTGAAGACATCTGCTACTCCTTTCCCTCACCATTCTCCCTTCCAGATGAGAGCTCTGTCCTTAAGCACAGAGCAAAGACAGGCAGACATCTAGAGCATTCAAATATTTCATTTAAATTTTTTATTCTAACTGATAGTTAGTAGTGGCAAAATAAGAAGTTCTAAATAAGAATTCTCTAAACTCATTTTACTTTAATGTTCCATAATATTCAGTTACGAATATTTCTCACTTGCACAAATTCTGCACATCTGTAGGCACATTAAGTGGTGCTCAAAAGTCTTGAATAAAAATATTTATATGATATTTTTAATTTTCTTGATATTCTTCCTTGTATTGTTTGACAAAAAGGAGAAAAACCACAATGGTGCACCCAGATTTTCAGCAGCTGCTAAATACATATATCTTTGAAGATATCTTACTGAATTTCATTTAATAAATTTGTTGACATTTTAAAAATATGACTTCATGATTGTCCTCACCGACACACAATTTTTCTGGAAGTTTCTGGCACAGTTCACTAACATACAAATGCAACATAGCTTGAAAAAAATCTAATTGAAATGGTATGAATTCAGAAATACCAGTGTGGAGAAAAATAATGAACTGACGGAATTAACTTGAAAGAAGATCTTTAAACATAAAGTCCTTTGGAAAAAACTGATAGAAAAATGTTTGTGCATAAAAAATAGTCAGCTTAAACAATATTCAAACAAACAGAAAATAAATCGTTTCAATTATTTTCTGACATAAGTAATTATGGTAATTCCAAAAATTGAATTTACAAGATTTTAAAGTTTTATCATTATGTATGAAGTTACATTATTAAATATAACAGGAAATCTCCAGTTTGACTTTAACCCTGTAGAAAGGCTTTTTATCATTTAAATATGATTTGAAGGAGGGGGAGGTTCTCCTGCATGTTTCTGTGTTCTGTTTCATCTTTAATTTAACCCTTTGAGCATTTTGCAGAATGAACAGGATTCATATGCATCAAAGAAAAAGATAAATTTGATTAATTCAGTTTCATTAAAAGAGGGAGTGTTTCAACTTTCTATCATGTTAGTAACTATAAAGATAAACTACATTGTTGGTGGTGTTTATAATTGGTCGGACATCTTTTTTCAAAGATTTCAATATAAAGCAAGAGAAGCTGCAGACCTGATCAAACATCTGCAGGCACTAAGGTAACACATACACTCCCTTCACCTGTGGGAGCATAGGCTCCCTCAGAATAATTTACTCCTGGGAGGAGAAAGAGAGTACTTTGGTTTTGTCTTTCCTTAGTGCTTATTTTCAGAAAGAGTAACTATTTTTCCAGCAGTTGAACAGCTCATGGGTGCCCTGAGCAGCAACCAGATCATCCACTTTGAGGGGGAGCAGAAAGCACCCCAGAGACGTTAGACAGGCATGTGGCAGAGTCAACCTCAGTTGCTTGTAGTTCCCTAAAGAGAACAGGAAACTCTCACCATGTACCAGCTCTATTCACTTCAAGACTTTACTACTTGAGTGGAGTCTTCAGCAGCCAGATATCAGCAGCAGGAATTATGTTACCCCAAAGGTCCTGCAACATTTCTGGAAACAGAACTTGAAAATTTCCCACACTGCAGTAGAAAGGTTTTGTTTTGTCATCATTAAATATGTTAATGCTGATGAGCTAGAGATGTTGTCAATTATAGGGTTCTAGAGTTGTCTCATATGAGTAAGGTAAATCACCATCCTTATTTTGTATACTGGTCACATTGTCTGAGATCACGACTTATTACAACTCATTTCATTAAACACTGAGATACAGTAGCTGAGTATCTGAATCCCTTTAATTAAAGTTTCTATAAGATCATAATTTATACAACAAAAATTTGAGTTGTCTTTACCAAAGTTCTGCAAGAATGATAGCATAGTTTTAGAAATTAAAACTGAACAGAGGCCATCTTTAGTTTGAGTTAACAGTGGACTCTAGGAAAAAGTAGTCTGAGTCATGCCATTATTGCTCAAAGTCATTATACTTCACTCTTCTATTTTTAGTCCTTTTTTATAAATAGATGTCAAGCCCAGAGACTGAAGATTTAGGAACATTGAGATGAAAAAGAAGATTGACATTTTTTTATTAGAAGATTCACCTTAGAACAGGGAGGCGACATTTACTTGATTCACAGGTTAAATTTTGTGTAAGTAAACATCTGGACTACAGAAGTTTTCAAATTTTATTAATATCTTTGGTTTTTATTTCATTCACCACATCATTCCTAGTTCTCATCTTTTAAGTCTGCCATCTCATCCACTTTTCTGTTGGGTGGTGAACTGCCCGGTTTTCAAACTATTCTCATGTTATTTCTGCATTCCCTCCTTTTTTCCCCCACTGTGAAACATATCTCATGTTGAATACTGTCAGTATAGTCCACTGATGGCTTGTATTTAAATTTGCATACCATTTATGATGCAACTAAAGCAATTACATTTCTGCAAAAAACAACAGAAATTATAGAAGAATGGTTCTCAGATGTATTGATTACATTTGTGGAATTGGTGAAGAGAAATGGAAGTTATGTTGTCAACAGAATGGAAGCTATGAAGAGAAAAAGAGCAAAGTGATCTGAAAGGTATTTCCACATTTCCAATTCATAACCTATGTAGTATAGATTGTGAATTTCCACTTACATCGCTGTCATGATCAGTTCATATAATAATAAGAAAAAACCAATTTTTCTTGTTTATTTGTCCACTTTTAAATCAGTAGGACTGAGAGCATACGTAGTAACATCTGTTGCTGAACTTGTTCGCAGTGGAACTGGTTTTGGCTCACTGCATCTCTTAAACTGTCTCTGAAACGAGTTGTAAAATACACTGAACTTTTTATTTTTTGAGGCCCTGATTATCTTGCAAAACCTCCAGCACTTCCTTTTCCAGAATAGGCTGAAAAGTCTGAAAAGTCTCCTCTCATGTTTTGCTCTCCCTTCCCCACCCCAAACTTTCAGCTATTGCTTAAGACTGACTCAACAAGGAAGTTCAGAGGAGTATGACAAAATCAATACCACACACTCGATTAAAATTGATCCAAGATATACGGTGAAGAATTTTATCTCAGGACAGTGAGGGTGTATTCCCTTGCAATGACTGAGGGACTGGATCCTTCTGGTAGATGAAGTGCCTCTAAGACAGCTTGTGTAGCCATTTAGACTTAATAAATCTCTAAGTAAAATTTTATCTGAGTTTGGTGGGACTTACTTTAATTGAACAGAATTATTCTTCATTTCAAAGTTACAATTCATTAAACACCCGAAAAAGGGGAAAATTATTTTGCACTGCAATATATCACCTCATCTCCTAAAGTGTTTGTAGCACATCCAGCCATTGTAGGGAGTTGAAGAGGGGGATCCCACTTATGCAAAGGCAGGCAGCCAGATTGAACACCCTCTGAAGAAGCGAGGCTTTGAAACACCATGTGAAACTGAGGAAAACAATAAGTACTTCCTACAAGATGTCTAGCCTGAGACTTGAGAATCAGCTTCCCCTATCTTAACTCAATTTTTCCTGAAATAAACATCAAACCAACAAGTTTTGAACACACCTATACAGTCTCTGCCAAGATGAAAAGTTAATAGATCCCAATGGGTACAGCTGCTTGATCAGCAAGGTTATTTTGTGTTTCACTCTGCTGGGGTTTGCAAGTGCTCCTTTACTGAACCGTGGTATAATTATCGCTTGCAGGAAAGAGTTTGTTCAGTTCCCAGCCTTGTGCTGACAACAGCCTGCAGCCCTGTGCTTTCACAGCTCAGCAGAATCTGTCCCATTGGAGGAAGGCCGGTTTCAGGCAGATGCAACCACAATATTGACCAGCCCTGCTTACCTATCGTCTGGATGGGCAGCATACTGCTATGTTCCAAGAAGCCTCCCAAGATAAAAGAGTCACTGTGAAACAAATCCTGGTCCCCTGCTCACAGCAGTGCTCCTCACTGCTTCAAGGTATCTTCACAGCACAACCCTCCTATGCCTTTTTGCCAAAGGATCCTCGCAGTGTTCCTGTAGCTTTGGTGCAGGGAAAACAACTGCTTGGGAGAGCTCACAGTCTTGTGCACTGGCAATACAACTCTATCAAAGTGAAGCATCTTAGAGCAGTGGATTAAAACACAACACACCAGGGCAACACACAGCTCAAGGGAAACTTGGCCTTTTATCAAACTGGTTTAGAAACTTCTAATTTGCACCTTTGTTTTCTTAAATCCATTATATCTATAATTAGGTACACCCTCACACCTGTATTCACCCAACATGACCAGTTATCCTGGAGAGAGTACGGAAGCGTGTCTCTAGTAGGCAGGTGTTATTCCTCACAGCTCCTGGTCACATTTGCCAGCTCCCACTCAGCAGAGGTGCTGGGCACTCCTGACCTTGGGGAACATGTAGCCGGTCAACATGAAGGGAAAATAATGGCTTCAAATATAACATTGTTACCATTTCTTAAAATGTTGTTGTTTTTTTTT
>VYXC01009651.1:1350952-1355952 GCA_013397175.1 Platysteira castanea
TTGCTATGTTTCCTTCATACGAATTCATGTCAGTTCCAGAATGAAAGTTTTGGATTTTAAAATAAACTAGGGGGTTGTGTCCTGATTATGTCTAAAATAGGCAGGTGAATTACTCTGTGTTAGATCTTGCTTCTCCACAATGACAACTGGCTCAGCCTACGTGTCAACCTTTTAGAATAACACAGATAAGATGAGCTAACGAGAAGCAGCTTTATTATATTACTTAGGATAAATAACTCTGGATTTTTTAAAATTAATCTTGATTTAAAATTAAGCATCTAAATTAGTGCTCAGTCCTGTCAGTTGCCACAGTAGTGCCAGAGTACCTTTACGCGTAGCTCTCCAAAAGCCAATTGATCTGCTCAGCATTGCAGGAAGCATATTGATTTAGATGTGAAATTATACATTCAGGATATTCTTGTGAGAACCACAAAAGTGACTACAGTCTCCACTGATCTTACTGTAGACCATGCTCTTAAATTACTTTCAGGCTTTGAATATTCATCTACATTTTGGACATCCAAATTTGAGTGATTTGTCCATGGCATTGGAGGCAAAAAGATAAAGTATCATTAAATTCTTTAGATGCCAAATTTTAATTATAGGTTTGGGGGATAAAGGGGTGTTTTTAGGGTTTTTTTTTTAGATCAGTGGGTTTTATTTTCCTTTCCCTTGGGGGAAAAATTGCCTATATTTAAAGTCAAGTTTTTATGGCGGAGAGTTCAGTTGTGAATGAATATAGCTGTCTATACACCCATATACATGGACTTAACATCTGTACATACATGATCATTGAAGTCACTATAGTTCTAAAAATTATTTCATAATTAAATATAAAATGGATCAATGAAAGTGGTAAACTGCACAGTGAAAAAGTATGCTGTCAAGAGAATATTATTTGAATAGGGGCTTGCTCTGAATTCATCAGCAAAACTTCCACTGAACGCCACAGAAGTTCTGTATAAAAAAGCAGTAAAAAGCATGTACTCTTTTATGCAGTACAAAAAATTTAATTTTAGAGAAAAGTGAAATGAAATCTTCTTGTCTCCTTAGAAAGCAGTTTATTAAGTTGATGGTCTAACTTAAACCCCATTAGCTATTGGTGGAAAGCTATGGCTATAGAAATACAACAGTTTAATTGTAATGTCATCTAAATCCAGAAGGCATTGAAAATATCTTTTTAACCAACCAGTTCCTGCCATGAAAATACACTGCAACTTCAATGTCAGTTAAGATACAAGCCTTAAAATCGATTGTTAATGAACCACACGATTGAGCCCTGTTGTGCAGTTGCTGCTCTCACACACACTCAAGTGAGAGGCAGGTGCTGCCTGCCAGGCTTGGAGGGGTTCTTGGGCTCTCCCCAGAGCAGGCACCACCACTGCGAGGTCCTGCATCCTCTCCTGCAGTCGCAGAACCCAAGTTAGTTCCTGCCAGCTGGTTGTCCCCACTACCAAGAAGCAGAATAATCCCTAGAAGCCGGTAGTTGCCTGTCCCGGTACTCACCCTGGCTCCTCAGCCGTACCACGAGCGGCAGACATGACCATGCAGCTGGAGGTCAGTAACGCCAAGAGAAGCAAGCACAGGAGTTTCACAGCCCCTGCTTTCCTTCCCATAAAGGGTGGGGACAAAATTTGCTTCTTAAGGAACTACTAAAAATTTCTTCTCTATTTGACTTTCAATGGCTCTCATAGACAGGGCAAAGTTTGCGTAATACCACCTTCTTCTCACAAACAAATACGATTTTTTGAAGTGAGGCGGAAGTTTCAGATATTACTTTAACAGTTTAAAATTCTCAAAAATATATAAGAAAATCTGCCCCAAAAGCTATAACATAATAATATTCATAATGTGTACATATCGAGACAAAATTAATACAAGATGAGATGACACTTTCATCACAGCAGGGGACTCAAGAAAAGAACTTGAATATGATCAAGGTTTTCTGTATTTATTAGGGCAACTCAGGTCTATGTGGTGTTGAAGACATGTTTACCTTGGATTGAGATTTAAAAATTCTGTGATCAGGGTAGGCCCATATAATGCAATTCTTTCCTCCAAATTAAGAATAACTAGAAATCATGTGGTGCTAAACCACCACAGACCCCTAAAGGGTTTTTTCATTATTACAGTAGAACTTATATACTAGAGCCTTCAGGGAGGGAATTTCGCCTCTTTAATGTAAGTGCTATGGGCATATTTGAATCTTCACATTCAAATACCTTCAAACGTGGGAGATACATCCAAAAGTCCTGTTCAGAGAACATGCACTTTCTGTCACACTGCATTATTCTCTGTGTAATATTAAACAGTTCATCTAACCTTTCAGGAGAGGCAAGTATTGGAGGACACCAGTAATGATGAATGAGCTATAATTAGCATGGCATTTTCCTGGTTTAATTATTCTTTACTTGAAAGCTACAAAAATACTTTGAAACTTCTCACAAACAAGTTTTTACTGTATTGCACAAAACCAAATGCAAGGAGACTGAGGTTCAAACAACAGCTCACAATTTTTAGCAACACTGGGAGAAGGCAATAGTGCTTCTGATGTCACCAAGCAAGGAAGAGATCCAATATACCAAAAGTTGTTCAGGGACAAAAACTTCAGACAGATAAAACACTTGGATACTGAAACAGGGCTGCTTTTTTAAGTGCTGAAGATGCTATTGCTATCCTCACAGCATTGCAAAACTTAAAAAGAGATATTAGGACATACACTTGCCTTCCCCTGAGCTCTACTCTTGACAGGGACAGCCCAGCTCCCCATGGGGGACTTGAAAATCTTAGATGGATTCAAAGGTCTACAAACAAGACAACATTCATAGAAGTTTATTTTTTTTTCATGAGAAAATTCGTTTCAACCTCCAGCCAGAAAAAATTCTGGCAAGTGATATAAAAACCATCATGGAAGAGACCAGGAGGCAAAGGGCACAAAAAATTGAAGGTCTGGGCCTAGGGAAGAGGGGAGACATGGGCTAGTCACGCTCCTCTTGGCTGGGCAAGACACGTTAGCAGATGTAATATCTAAAACATTCTCCTCAAATTTTCCCTGTTTCTGCCTTCCACCTCAGTAATTTCCATGAGAAGTGGCTGGTCAGGATTCTTTTTTCAGCATCCTTGTGCCCTTCCACATCCTGCCACCCTTTTCTCTGAGATCCAGACAAGATTTTTTATTATTTTGTATAAGCAACACACTTTGCAAGAAAATACAAATATTATTGATTACAGAGGTCAGATCCCTTCCAAAGCTATGAACATTTCCTTTAATCACTGTCAGAGAAATAATTAAATTTAAATGCCATTATTGTAATGTTTTCCTGTTATATAAACATTTTACCTAATAATTTCAGAAGGCTTTCTCATGATGAATATTGTTATCTTTGGAAGACTTGGTAATAAATTTGGTATATGAAAGTTTAGAAATAAAACTTAGGAACACGGATTGTACTCCCTGAATCTAATTCCTGGTATCCTACGGTTTTTACTTTAAGGCACCTAAAAATTTGAGAAAAAAAGATACTCTTTTCTCTCCCAGACTGATTCAGCCCACATTTTGCTAACAGTTCCTGTGAGGCACTGTGTAGTGGATATCAGGCCAAACGAAGACATATCAAGTTAGGATAAAAAATTTACAGCAAAGAAGAATACAGATTTTGCAGTTTACAGTCTTTGAGATATTCAAGCACATAATATCAGCCAAATGAAGACCCTGCTTCAGAAAGCATCCGGTTCTTAGTCAAAGACACCTAAGGGTATGCTGAAATGCCTTTTTTTCAGGGAACAGTGGTTTGAACGGAAGCTCAGCACTTCCCTGACCACAGGCCAGCATGAATCCAGCCCCTGGGTCCCTTCCTATGGGAACACTGGGCAGAGAGACCCTTTCAAAGGAGGTCAGCCTCTGAAACACGAACTGACCTTCAGCAACCAAGACTCCCTTCTCTTTTGCAGGCTTTGTGCACTTTCTATTAGAAAGCAATGCAATGAGTTATATTTCAGTTCTCATCTGCTAAACATCCTTAAAACTCTGGACTTGTTCCTGTTCTCACTAAAGACAGGAACTGAGCATGTTTGAGAGACAAAACTGTCCCTCAGCTCCTCTTCCTCTACATTTCCCATTTACAATTAGTTCTGCTACCAAACCAAATCCATTTTTAGTGTATAAGAGTTATTTTGATAATCAGAAGTAGAAGGTATGAGCTCCATGTGTGTTTCAGGGAAATTTTCTCTGGTCCAAAAAGGTCCAGGCTGCTGCACAGTCACATGCAGCTCTCTGCTGCTTGGCTGGGGTGCAGCTGCTTGCAGGAGACAGAGAGCAGAGAATAGGCTTCTACTGTTTTCACTTCCAGCAGAGAGAAGAAAAGCAGAGGGTACCTGATGGAAGGGATGCCCTCAAGATGGTCTAGGTCACACAGTCCAGCCTAGGATCCAGACTTGTGTCCAGCTGCTATGGTCAAAACTCCAACCTTAAATAAAGATAGTCTTTCTTTCCTAGTCACATAAAGCAAAGCTGTTTAGTTAAGACCCATATCATAAATGCATTGTGATATCCAAAGTGAGAATATCACTTTTCCCTGCAAGAGCATCTCCTCTTTTATGGAGGTTGATAGGTGAGGAAATGGGAAAGTTTTATACTTCATTTAAAATTGAGTGACAGAGCTTTCTAAATCAATATTGGTGCCCTCAAATCTCAGACAAAAAAATATCTGTCAAAGGAAGAGAATGACTGCTCTCATCAGTCTAGCCATCAAAGTTATTTTGATCAAGCCTGCGTATATTTTTAATAATGATTTTCCTTCTCCCCCAAAGTCCTGTTATTCACTTGAAGGCAAAATTATACAAAAAGAGGACCAACTTTCTGAAAAAGTGTAAGAACCTCTGGGATAGGATCAATCAGTATTTTGTCAACTAAGGATATTGAATTATATGTGTGACAGAAGGCACTGTCAGAAGGAGCATGGCTCTTCACAATACAGGTAGTTTTTACATATTTATTTTGG
>VYXC01009651.1:1360952-1507376 GCA_013397175.1 Platysteira castanea
CAGGACTTTCCAGAACCCCCAGCCCCACTCATTGAAGTGATTCTCAGAGCCAAGAATGGCTCTTTATTTCAGAGAACAGAGAACTTTTTATTTTCAGATATAGCTCCAACTATTTTTTTAATGCAGAAAAGTAAAATACTGGCAGCAGTGTTTAAACAAACATACAACTTCAGTATCTGCATTGAATGGTTACTGCTATCCTTTCCACTTTTTTTATATATCACTGGATTTGACATTGAAACTTTTAAAGTTTAAGATGTGCTTTCTGTCAATAAAGTCCTTTAAAGCTGTAAGGCCCTTAAGGAAGTGGTTTGCTATGTCTGTATAATGTTTTGCACACTGGAGCACTGATCTGGTTGAACAAACCAGAATTATTCATAACTTCTGATTACAACCTGTTTCAGTCACAGTAGAGGCTTCTGAAAATGTTCTGTTGCTGAGGTCAATTTAAATTCCTTAAAATTTCCACAGGAAAAAGCAAAGGTCTGTCAGAAGTCCCATCTCATGTGTGGTAGCTAAGTCTGGAAGTCCTCTAGACTCCTTTCCCTATGTATAAAGCAGCATGAAATGTTTTCTCTCTGAGTAATCAGGAGGAACAGGAACTCATATTATTACAGTTTACAGATTAATATTCAACTCCTACATCAGAACACTTTAATAAAAGGCCACCAAGAACCATGACATAAGCTGAACTTCCACTAGATATGGAATACAGCCAGGAACAGAAGTAGGGGTTGACTACCTACAAGAACAATTGATTTGAGCTTGAAAAAGAGCACAAACAGCAACAAAACTGCTCAGAGAAAGAGTAGTTACTCTCAGTTGGATTCTTAACTCTATGTAAAACACATTGCCCTAGCAGACTTAAACCTGAGCATCTGAACCCTGCAAGAACTGAACATCATTAAAGTAAAAAACACCTGTTTTTCCGAAGTGGAAACAAGTTAGATCTCTTATCAGTAATATGATAAATAAAATACATAAGGGTTTCTATCAAACTACTTCTTAATTTCATTTAAAATGATGCAGCCCAAAACCAGCTCTGTGTTAAATACAGCAAGATTGATTCTGAAATTAGTCACATTAATTCATCTTTCTACTTTCCGTAACACAATTCAGAAATTGAGCTTTTCCCCTGGGAGTTGTGTCTTATTTTAGATCCTCTCTCTTTTCTAGTAAGCAGGATATCTTATTTAAACAGTAGGAAAACCCTATTGTTCTCATTTTAAATTATTAGTATTGATTAGGAACTTTGCCTGAAAAATAAGTACAGGAATGATGATGATGATGATGATAATCATCATGGTCGCCATCATCATCATCATCATCATCATTAATATTATACATTTTTCATGAACTTTCTGCACTTCACGGGACTTCAGTGAAGTAGATAAGGGGCCTCAAGTGTTCAGAGGAAAAGGGTACCTTTTTTTCAGATGTGGAACCTTGCAAACATAGCTACAAAATACAAAACCTGGTTCAAAATTCAACACACCAGTCAAAAGCACTGATTTGTTACTCTACCTTAGAAACCTGTGATACAAAAATAGACACAGAGGATCAGGTTCAAAATGAATGTGAGTTGAATAAATATGATAAATAAAATACAGCAGTAGTGTCTCTTATCATGAGAATTTTACATATACACAATATAATTTGAATGTTCCATAGGAACAAGCTCTTCCATGAATAGTGAAACTGATACACTGCTGTTTTCTGTAGATTTCTGTTAAATTTTCCCTTAAAATTTTCCCTCCCAAGACTCCAAGTTACCCAATTTTTGATCGTTTCTCATGATCACTGCACTGCACCTTCCAAGAGATGATCCCTGAGATCTCCTGCCAGGGAATGGAACTTTCAGCACATGGGCTCCTGAGCCCACATAAACCCCAGCATCCCCACTCATCTGCTGCCCTTGCTCATTACACTGGGGACTCATTAAGAGCTTTCTTTTCCCATTTTCAGTTTATGCTTTTTTCTCTATCCACCTCAAGGCAGTTCTATTGAAACTGGCCTGCAGGATCAAAAACATTGAGATGGATGGAAAGAAAGGTTTATGAGGAGCAAACAGATAGCAACTGCCATCAAAACATGCTACATTTCTTTAGGAAGCTATGCTAAAAATGATAAAATATTGCTGCCTTGGGAAAGTGATGGATGTCACTTTGAACCTCCTGGAACACTGCTTCACTCTGAGGCATATTCAAAGGGTTTTTATTTATTGAATACAGAACAACCTAAAGTGTCTCTATAGGACACAAGAAAAGGAATGGACTTTTGCCAGGTTGAGAAGAAAGAGGAAAAGGCAAAAGTTTATCTATTGTTCTCATACTTATAGGTTTCTCAATTCCAAAAGGGATTGGAGGACATGTCACTTCCTCTTCAATCCCACTGGTAAAAAGAAATGCTCGTCAAACTTTTCCCTCATCACAAAGGAATGAAAAACAGAAAGGACAGTTAAGTAAACATTGTCTATTATTTACATAAACTCCATGAGAATATCTGACTCCAAAAATGTAAATTATCAGAAGGTTAGCAAACTGAGGACAACATAAAGAAGCACTCAGACTATGGGAGATGACAGGAAAATCTGGATTTCCATGGTATACCTCCTTATTATAACAAAAATCAAATAGAGTTACTTAATCTGAGTTTACAGGAATTTTAAGAGATTTTACCCAAAATCAAAAACTCTCAACTGATTTCAGAGAAGTTACAAAGTCAAAATGGTATCCTTTGTATCCCAGAAAAGCTACAAGACCTTGCATCTACAATATTAAGATGAGACAATACAGAAGGAATAATGCTTTTGCTCTTTCAGCAAATATTATTTTTAAAAAATACTGTATTTTCTCATAATGTAAAGAATTTCATGAAACAACTCTCCAATTGTAATATTGACTGAAAGATAAAAAACAGATATGATAGGGAATATAACTTCATGGGGTTTAATATGTAATAAAGAGCACACATCGAAGTTAAAAAAGGATTTAGGCAAGGGCATGTACAGGAGAAAAAATCTGATGCAGTAAAACTGATATTAAAAATACTGGAGGGGAAAAAAAAAAAAAAAAAAACTATTGAAAATCAGACCTGAATCAGTCTACACTAAAGTGGATTTCAAGCAGGTGAACAGAAGTTCTAATCTTTCTTTCAAGTTTCTGAAGTCTTAGGATTTTCTCAAATTATATCATCAGTGTCTTACATGATCTAGTTGCTGATTAATATCTAATAATTGAAATTGCAGTGACTTGCATACTGAAAGACATTGAATTAAAAATGTATATTATGTTTGTTAAAGTCTTGAAGAGAACCATTTATTATTTCACCTGGGCATATTCCCTTTTCAGGGAGTACTTCAGAAATTAGTGAACTAAATCACTGCATACAGCCAACATTGGCAGCAAGGAAGCTGCATAAAAGACTTAGAATATGCTTATATTTGGAGGAACACCATGGAGTTGTAAAGAAAATCCACATTCAATTTTCAACTGTGAAAAAAGTAATTGTAGAAAAATAATTGGTAGTGTACTTCAGATTAAGTAGATGAATACTGTTGACACTTTGGAAAGTTTAGGTATTACCAGTGAAAAGTAGAAATTATATATTCACCTGTTTGCTATATAATTCAGCACTCTCTAATTAACTGAAATCATGGAGATTGCATTTCCTAGTCATGACGGCATTTCTGGGAATATCAGCTTAATGTGCCTCATCTAAACACCTGATCCAGCCACACTTTGCCTGAGAGCTTAATTTTTAATGTCCGTCTTCTAAAACTGTAACCAGTGGGCCAATTATAGTCACTAGCTTTCTTTTTTCAAGTAACAGTGCAAATCTAGTAAACAGTGTATCGCAACTACCTCCACAGCAATCCTATGCTGCTTGTCTGATTACCAGGTGCTTATTTCTGTGATGGAGCTGTTGATCCATTATGAGTAACAAGAGACTGGACTCTTAGGCAGCAAGAATTTGGGAGCACAAATTAACTTCTCATATGCATATTTATGGTGTCGTACTCAATGGAGTGACAATGGACCACTCCTCACAGCTTTTGACCTTTATCTGCACTTCCACACATACATGTAGAATGTCTTTTAAGCAGGTATATCTATGCTTACAGGGATTTATATGTATATTAATATATTAAATATACCAAATTATCAGAAAAGTGTTGAAAGGAGCATACTCCTTCTAGTGAATTCTCTTATTATTTTTGAGAATAAAGTCCAGTTAAGCATCATTTCCTTCAAGTCTATGTTCCACAGAAAAGTTTTTAGTATTGTTTCTTTGAATCAATAGGCATAAGGCAGAAAAAGATGTTTCTATCTGCAGCAGATCATCACATTTTCAGAAGCAATACTGCTGCTATCACAAGAGTGGCCCAGTTATTGGAGCAAAGCAGTGAGGGAATCACTTCTGAAATGTCATCAGCAGTTCTTTTGGTAGAAACTGTGCTTAAAACAGCCCTGTACACACTGAGGCCTGACTTGATATAAAGATTTCAAATAAGAGCGGAAAAGGTTTGTGGATTTGTTTGGGAGTTTTTCCCTTTATGTGTGTTCAATTTTATTCACTAAGACACAGGGCTCTAAAGAGCTAGATTGCCCTTAAGTTTTCTTGCCTATGATCCAAAAGAATACCTTCCGTAGCATGTTTTTTTTAATAATGTTTTAAGTACAAATTAGTGGAGTGTCTGGTCAGACCAAGTCTCTTGAAAGTATCGCTGGCTGGAATGCTTTCAAAATGTTTTCACAGCTATTTTTCTATCGGAACACAGAATGATTCTTTATGTAACCCTTAAAATGCTGCTTTTGTAGAGTGAAAGTCAAGCTCAGTAAATCAAACAGCAATCAGTGGGCTTTGAAATTGGCCCCAGATCTTTTGGCTTGCAGGTGACAATCCTTAACCAGCCTGCAGGGAGGTGATATTTGTTTTATTACACAACTACTGTGGAAAATTTTTACCTTATGGATACTCCAGACAGTTAACACAAATCTAACATGAAATATTTTGTGTTAGATATCAGGAGACATCACATCACCAGTTCATCTTGTCCTACTTCTACCAGTGGTCAGCACAAGAGGAGCAGAAGGCTGTAAGATGAGCACAAACTCAGGCAGGTCATAAAGTTGTCTATATCACTATCCTAAAATAAGCTTTGGCATCTCACAGTCATTTGTAGAGCAGTATTTGTTGTAATAGGTGCTGATCCTGCTGTGAAAGGATGAAATGCACATTACTGACTTGAAGAGGAGAAAAGACTTCATGCTTCACTTGGCTATAAGAGAAGTGGACTCAGTCTCTAGAGGAAGATCATCTGGGTTGCAAGAAGAATAGCTCAGTGGTTACCTGTTACACAAAGACATTAAAGACTCAGGTGCAATTTCCTACCTGAGCTTGGGTCCCTGGATAATTTTGAGCATTCATCACAAGCGACATTCATCTCTAAGAGGTAGTTTTCTAGTCCATTATGAAAAAGTCTGTCTTTTGGACAATAGCAGGAGAAAGGACCTCCGGAAAGAGACTCACTTTCAGATACCCCTGAGAGACTTCATATAAAAGCAGGACTTTTTTTTTTCTTCTTCTTTTCATTCCTCTGGACGTGTTCCTCTCTTATGGTTCACCACAGAAGGAGACTTGGGCAACTAACTTTAATTAGATGTCTGTTATTTACATGACTAAAAAGCTGGATCCATGTAGTTGTTTATGGAAGCTAAGGCTTCCATAATAATAATAAGCTATATTTCCTTATACTATGGGGAAATGAATTTGTGTATCTGCAAATCAGGAAATTTTTACCTGCAACATGTGACACCTTTCTCACAGTGGGACTGTGGGGGTGAACCATTAAAATTTATACGATACTGTCAAGATGTCAGTGGAGGCCAGAAAATTTCTTAACATAAATATATAGAAAAGGATGCTGGGGTCAATGACCCCCAACCCCCAAAAGGTAGGAACCGAATGCTTGTATTCAAATCTTGTTGGCATTTTTATTAACTAAAGAAAAAATCTAGAGAGGGAAGTAATTTTGGAGTTTGAATGAACTAGATAAGTTCTCAAGTCCTAAGTATGAAATATATTTTAACTATCAATATTATCACTTAAGTGACAAAATCCACATTTGCTGTAGTACAAAGAGGATGACATTGCTTATCTGTATTCAGTTCCATTGAATTTTCCAAGGCAAGATTCTTACTAACTCAGTTGAAGGTTGTAGTAGCCACAATTTTTTTTCATTCTTTATGTGTTAGATACCATAGTTTATCTCAAGATCTAAGGCAATCTATTTTTAATTATTCACACCCTTTATTCTATTACTATAGTCTGCCTGTTCCAATATTAGAAAGGCAGGACGCAGTTCAATTATTTATGGTCCAGATATGAATAAAATGGGGAGTTGTGCTTTAGAAATGTATCTATGATTTGTAACAGCGCTAATGAAAGTTATAAGCTTGTGTTTATCATGTAGTTCCAACCCAGTATTAGTTTCATCATCTTTGGGGGAAAAGCACCCAACAAACTAAGCCTTTTGTTTTCTTTAGAAAGCAATTGAATTTTCTTCTGCATAAGGAATTGACTACAACTACAGTTGTGTCAATGCACCTCACAAAGTTACCCGGCCTTCATGGAGCTGCTTTTGGTCTGAACTTTCAAGGCCTTTAAATGTAACAAACTCTGAAGTAAATTAATATAAAACGTTAATGGAAAAAATTACAAATAAATAAACAAAGAGTTTATAATCTATGCATTTGTCTGAAATCATACTATACAGAGCAAGGGTTTAGAATCAAATATCTCACTTTGGAACCAGATTTTTGCTACCATTGCTAGTTATACATCTTGGCCGAATGACCTGTTTAGACTATGTTCAATGCTCATATGATGAAAAACACTTCCAAAAGAAAAAATAATCAATTGTTCTCATATTTTGTTACCTCTAATGTAAAGTGAGTGGTGGAAATGCAATATTTCAAGCTGTGTCCACTTTGCTCTGCTGTTTTCAGTGTTTCTCTCTCTAATTTTTCATCTCTTCTTTGCTTTCTTTCTATGTTTTGATCTCTTTGCTTGTTTACTCTGACTTTCAACATTACCTCTTATCATTTTTCTTCCTCTCAAGCACCTTTTTTTCCATGTTTTTTGTGATATTTCAACAAGATACAGTTCTGAAATGATTCCTGCGTTCTGGTCTCCATCCAGTTTGATCTCAAATGATTGATTATAGCAGTCTCAAGGGTATAAAAGTGAACATGATTTATGGGTATGATTAAAGCCATAACCTGTAATTCCCAATGCATAAAACTCAGAAAAATAGAAAAAACAAAACTGTTAACTGGTGTTCCAAATATCTTTTAGTCAGGGGTAGAAATTGTATCCAAAGCCACCAAGTCAGTGGCCATTTTTCTTTTAATTTCTTTGACCTTTGAAAAAAATTCCCCATTTGTGTCTTTGAACAAATATATAAATAAATGTAATTGATTAAGATCTGATATCAAAAGGGTGGTCCTTGTCCTGGGTGGTCTTTGTCCTTATTTTCCATCACAAGCAATTAATCCACCATCTTATGAGATATTCTGCTTTAAAAGCACAGCAATTTCAAAAGTACTCAAATTCAAAACATCATCTAAAACGGCAGTTATCTGCAAAAGGCTAAATGGAAGATTTGGGACAAAATAGCTCCTGGGTTAGAATCTTGTATGCTGTATCAGCCTTGAGCAAAATTTTACAGTGCAGGTACTTAACCTACAAGTAAAATTTCATAATGGGAATGCTGAGAGACCTGTAGCTATAACCAGTACTACTGGGCCCCAGTATAATATTTCATTTACATTTCTTAAAAAGCAATTTTTGTCAATCTTGCTGCATAAATGAAAAATCTCATCCCATAGTCTCCAATTCACTACCCTCATGAACTCATAAAAAGGTCTTTTAACCACTGCTGTGATTTTCAAGTGGAAATAATAAAATGGGAAGAGTCAAATATTAATATTCAGTTCTTGCACTGTGCCTTTCTTTGATACCAATTACAACTTGAACTTCACCTAACTCAAAAAGACTGCAGACTTCTCTCAATTAGCAGTAATAGGATTAATACATAGCTTTGGAATTGAAGATTTAAATAGCAAAAAAAAAAAAACCTGGCAAATGTACACATGTACCAAATTAATCTCAAAATAAATATGCAGCCTTGGATGAAATAAGTGGAATGTGGAATGCCAGAGATGTGGGGGTTATTGTGGTTTTTCTGCTCTCTTGACAACCTCTGCAGATAGCATTGCTTTGAAAACTATCATGGCTGTAGAATAACAGTACCTTTTCTTCCTAAAGTTTATGGACCTTAGAAAGTTTCTGCCATTCACAACAGATATTCTGCTTTGTAGGGTACCAAAGCTATTTCTGTTTATCACTCTTCTCCATTACCAACTTCTATGGTTCTCAGCTTTGTGAGTTTTAAGCAATCTCACAGATGCAAATTATTGCCTTCAAATAGCTACCTCCTGAGAAAGCATAAAATATGAGGTGAAAAGTGTTAGGTGGGTCAAAGTGTTTCTATATTACAGAAGTGAACAGCAGGCAACTGAATTTGTGGAAGATAATTCTTGTGCTTCTTTACTCGTGCTGAGGGTTTTTTTGGTTTATTTTGTATTTGCATTTGATGGGCAATGAATGACTTCACTTTCCCTGCAATTTGAGTAAATGCCTCCACATTGCATGATACAATGGCCCAAACTGAAGATTACTCTGTTTTAAGGTGTACCTTTAACTTCTGAAAAAAAATTGTAATATCCTAAAATTCCCTATCAATTCAAGAAATGCTGATGTCAGGTATAAAGACCTGTTCGTATTCTTTTCTCAGAGGAAAATATGAAATACTTAATCATGTTTTACTGATCAAAGCTCATACAGCAGAGCATTTGAAGTGTAACTAAGCCAATACAGAACCAGCTGTGAGTCAGGACAGATGGAAGTGACAAGTTTAGTTTTTTATTTCCTTCCAACTGGTGGAGAAATCAAAACCAAGTTTGACCACAGGTTTCTGTTGACAATAACCATGTGCTTCATTTCTGGAAAAATGCACTTCAGGAAATACCAGAGAATGACTAAGGGCTCTTTTTCAAAATAGTAGATGAAGATGCCACAGAGATCTGGAAATGAGCATCAGTTGTTGCACATCTCAAAAACCTGGCCCTAATATTATGACTGATAATAAAAAAGAAAAGGAGGAGGAGTACCTTCTCAGGTAAAGTTGATCACCAAGGAGGTTTACTTTATATTTAAATTCCCTAAGAAAAATTTTCCTGGGAGTGGATATAGCAGCATTCATTATGAGGAAAGACAGTGTAGTCAAGATCACAACAGAGATCAACAAATGTTTAGAAGGCTGACAGTAAAAGGAGCAGAAACACCATGATGGAAAAAGTGTGAGATCTCTTAAATCCTGTTGGCGTCAGCCTCTCTTGTTTTGCTGGACTTGCAGGTAATCACAGATAAATGGTGACATCTTGACACTATTATGATCATATTTCAGTTTGATTTCAAATACCTGTTGAAGCTATCTGGAGCTCCCATTCATTTCACTATGTTTGTCTCTCACTCCAACAAAAGAAGTTAACCCCAAATCAATTGATCTATAATTTTAAGGATTCAATCTTTTATTTTTAGATCAAATTTTTAATGTCCTGCCTCTGACAAAAGATACTACTTTTTCAAGTTTTGAAGTGCTGGTCTTCACAAGTTCTAGACATTTGCTCAGAAATAAATAATGTATGGAAGCTAATTCAATTGTAATATAGTGATTAATTAACTTAATCTTGTTTGGTACCGCTCCAAAAATAGACAGGAACATCTACTTTGTGTTAAAAACACAGTGAACTTTGGGAGATGGTTGGAAATAGTCATGAAAAAATGCATGAGATGCATTGAGACCATTGCAGGGCTAGTTAATGGCAGCTGAGATAAGCAAAATTCTCCCTCTGCTCAGATGAATCACAGCATAGACCAGAGGTCTCCAGCATAACCGAAATTAAAATCTCACTAAATTCTTCCTAGATTTTGATTTAAAATTTCCCTAATTTCCTCTTTATAAAGCAAAGAATCACCTAATAAAGTTTTCTGATCTGTCCAGATACAGAAATGGCCAACACATGAAAATATGGACTGTAGAAGTTGATCTGGATAAAATCGAAACCAACAAATAGCACTTTGGTGAGAAGCAGAGAGGGATGGGATGAACGCACAGGCTCTAGCCATTTAGAGATGGTTGTCATTCTTTATGAAGATTAAGGACTTGTAGATTTGCATTCCTATATTAATCCAGAGGCCAGCCATTGTACAAGCTGCCAGAGTATAGACTTCCAGACACTGCACTTTTGATCAGAGCCTTGAGCAAAATGAACTCCCATTCCTACACAGTACTTTTCTGGCTTTACTCTGCTAACATTACCTGGCAAATATGCAAAACTAATTTCAAATTTCTCTAGAAAATATTTGAGAACAAAAAGAACAATAATGAGCACAGTTGAAGAGGACTCTCTTATTCAGTGACCAGTTTACTTGTGTATTGAAAGAATATAACTATATGAATGCCTTTCAAAGAAAATTTGTAGTAAAAGGTAAGAGTCATGTACGTGTGATTTTCTTAAGAAGATCTACATAAGTTTCAGAGCAAATGAAGTAAAGTTCACAGAATAGTGCAAGAAGGTTTTTTTAATTTTTGATATCTTCATATTGTTGAAAAGAAAACAAATAATCCTGCTTTTTCTAGGGAGGCAATGGAACCAAAAACATTACAGGGAATTTTAACCTAGCATCCAGTGATTTACATATTTTTTTATAAAATTCAGAGTTGGTTTGAAGCCACAAGTAGATCAACTGTTTTTAAAACTATAACATTTTCCCTGTTATGTCCAGGTCTGATCTATGGCATCAGATTCTCACTTCTATGACTAATATAAAATTCAGACACAATTTCCAGTTAAAAAGGAAACTATTTCTGCCATGTCTTCTTCCCTTATTTTTTAACTCAGTGACAATTCTGATATCCAAAGTGGCAACTAATTGCCTTGACAATTAAATGGTATTGCCACAGCACAACCTTTATGCATTTGTCCTAATAAATGTCAGATGAAGCTCAACTGCTCACATCAGCAGACACTAATTTAATCTGAATACTACCAGCTATTCAGAGAGAATTTTTGCTTTAAATAAGATTAATCTCAGAAATTAAGCATGGGATTCCCTCTTATAAAAAAGGCCATTGGTTATTCATTAAATCTGAATTACTGATTTAACAAACACTTGTATAAGAATCATTAATATTATCTGTTATGTAATTACTAATGTAGCATATAATATTTAATATCTCAACAGTCAGCTCTCTTCAAAATTCAGTTACTATAACCCTTGTCATAGAGACTAGCACTTCTCTTTCAAAGCTCCTTTTTTCCCTAGTGACACTTCAGCTTGACTACTTCTTCTTTGGCTACCATTTGTCAGTTCAGGAATCATATGACTGTCAAGTCAAGTGTAGATTTATATTGGAATCCCAACTCCCATCATGGTCCTCACCTTTCCACTGAAGTCAGTAGGAAACTGGGAATCCTGTTATGCTTTTAATCCTGGGCCAGCATTTCAAAAAATGCCTATCTTTGCAAGTCTGCGGAGCTTCTCTTTGCTGCACGTGACAAGAAACAGAGTCTCCTTTCATTAACACTGGAAAAGCCTGAACACCCTCAAGGTAGAGACAGCAGTCCTTGCACTATTGTTCTCTACTCTACAATTGTAAAGTCTTTGTTAATCCTGTTTGGGACGAGTTCATATTCTTAATGGGAAAAAAAAAAAAAAGCTTATATCCTGCAAATGGGTTCCTCCCCTATTTGCACCATCCATTTTGAAATATGCGTTAAGCAGCATATGGTAGTCAAAAAAAGTTTTACAGGACCCTCTCAAGCTATAATTATATTAATAAAATCGATACACTTAGGAATGGTAGTGGACACTGAGTCGAGAAATCATGGAAGAGTTCACATTTTTGTCATTAAAGCCTTTGACAACTAGAAGAATGCAGCTGTTTACAAAATGCTGATTATGAATTGCCCCAGGACCCTGTAACTTCCAAGCCTCAGTGAGAGGCAGCACTCATAGACATAGACTAAAACTGTGCCAGGAACTGTCCTAAGAGTGTGACTGCCTGGACATGCCCTAGACATAGTTAAATGTACAAGTGTGGATAGACAGCTCACTACTGCTCAGGGTTCTGAGCTGAGAATACACGGGAAGAAACCAGGACGTCCTGTGATTAAACCATGACTGGCTTTTTTCTTCTGCACTTTGCCACCTTCATGTCAAGAATCACAGTAGACTTTAAAATGAACCACCCTTACAGTAGATAGCTTCCAGACTTTAAAAGATTGTTACCTGTGATTCAAATTTTGAGACAAATATCAAATTTTGATTCAGCATTAATACTCTCTTCAACTACTGAAGGCAATGGACCTGCTGAATTTACTCCTTGAGTCGCAGTGACATCAGTGATTTCCATACCACAGGAATTATCACACAGAAGTAGGTCAACAGCTGTGCTCAGATGCATAGAGGTGCGAGCAAGAATAGACATAGCAAAAATAAAAATGTCTAAAAACTGAAAAAAAAATGATGAGGTATATGGGGAAAGAATAGAGACTGTGGACTTTAGACACTATAATGTTAGAAAGATGAAATCTGTGAAGTTTGAAAAAGAGAAGAAAAGAAGAGGTATTATAAAAGTCTACAAAATAATGAGTGAGCCTGAGGATTTTACACAAATCTCTCTATTTATTTCCCACTTACTCATATCTTTTGGTCTCCATTCTGCTCCTCCTCTTTCCAGATATTCCAAAATGTATTTTGCTCTCCTTCCCACTTCCCTTTTCCCTCATATTTATGAACCCCTTCACATAATTTTTCACCTTTCCTCTTTTCTATATACTTCTTCTCATGGTAGAAATAGTAATACAAAATCCAAGTATTTTCTTAATACTAATGAGTGTAAGTAGTAATTTAAAAAATAAAAAATTTATAGCGCATAGAACTAAAAAGTAAAGTATTTTAAGTGACTGCCATGAAACAATCTGCAGACAGACAGCCCTGCTGCTACAGACTGCTTCAGCAAACTTAAAGTATAACAGGAGGACTTAAAGTATAACAACCTCAATTACTTTACATGTGGTAATTTAACATAAAATTAAATTTTAACCCTCAAGCATCATCTCGTAAGCTAATCCGAAGCAGAATCAAGACGTTTTGAGAATTCTATACTTTCTCTGAAGCAAAATACAGAGGTGGAATTTATTTGAGTGTTTTTATGACAAAATGCAGATGCCTACATCCAAGCTAATTATCTAGTTGGTTTTTTGTTTGTTTGGGTTTTTTTTGTCAACAGAGACAAAAATATCACTTTGAGTATGAAATCCATCTTACTTTGAAGTACATGCCCAACATAAGGCAGATAAATTGGATCTTAAATGGGTCTGCCTGCCCCACTGGCTACAAAAATTGCTAAGGCATCTAGTTCAGATGTAGACACCTGTTTCAGAGATGGGGAGAGCACAGTGAAGATATTCTGAAACAGATTATTAAGCTTTATAAACAGCTGATCTATTGTAGCTTAAGTATTCTTGTGTTTCTGTGTGCTGCTGCTACGTCATTTACACAGCAGTTGTGGTCTGGAGCAAAGTCCTATAATGGTATTAGAGAGCCTACAGAGGGAGATGGGATATATATGTGGATCTGAAAGGGTTCTTCTTGGACACAGAGCGCATTTTCATGCTTTTAAATGATATGTTTTTGCAGGAGTAGTCAGCCACTGCCATTCTGTTTGCCCTTTCATACTGTCTCCTAATCTGTCAAAAATCCATCAGATTATTTGCCAATCCACCAAAAAACATATCAGTTTAAGTATTTGCATTGCTGTATGAAGCGTGAGAGTTGTTGCAATCAACAAAGGATATCTAAAAAAAGAAACTGGAAAGATGCCAGTGTAGCGGATATTGGGTTAATGAGACTCCCTACATGGGAGATATAAGGCAGGCAGCACAGGACATTAAAGGTATTTGTGACTCTCAGAATACTTTTAAAAATCCACGACTGTCCTCCTAGCAATGTCTGGACTGGACCTGTTCTGTCTTTAAATATAAAATTTTCCCACAGAAAGGTTTCAAAAGAGAAAGTATTAAAATTAAGTCCCAGCAGCTTAAAACAATGATTTCCAAAAGAAATATAGCCATTTATAGACAGACATGTTTGTGAGAAGCTTATCTTCAAGCTTCCTTCATGTCCCAGGTTGCTGCAACAATATTATTCTTCCTAGCCACTCATACAGAAAATCATAGTAGAGTGGGGATTTTAAAGTGGTTAAGAGGCAGACTCTTATTCAGAGCTTTTCCCAGTATATGCAGTCAAGCATTACTCTTATGTAATTACTCGTTACTCAAGTTCCTGAAATCAGCTTCTAGTCCCTGTTCACAGCATACCTTTGCTGTGCATATTGGAGAGCATCTTCTCAGTGTTTTGGTATCTCTTAGCTGTTGAGGGATTTTTCTACAGGTTGCCTTTAAATTTCATTTTTCACTAGTTAAACAGATAATGCACCCCAAATCTTCTATGGTAAAGTATACTTTAATGATTTACTGGTCTCTGGCTAGTCCTCACCTTCCTGATAGTTTCCTGCTGGATCTGTGGTGGTATGGATTGACACAGTGATCAGACCAGCCCCAAATACACAGCTAAATCAGTATCCCTAGTCCTACTTGATGATTACTTATTTATTTATATGCATTTTTGATATAGAAATTTGATCTATTATTTTGCTGCAGTTTTTTTCATTTCCAGTTGATCAAGGTCTGACTCATGTCTTTGACAAAGTTACAGGTTTCCATCATAAAGAGCCCCAAGAAGAAAAGAGGAAATGGCCTCAAGCTGCTCCAGGGGAGATTTAGAATGGGTATCAGGACAAATTTCTTTGAAGGAAGTGCTGTCAAGCACCAGAACAGACTGCCCACGGAAGTGGCAGAGTCACCATTCCTCGAGGTATCTAAAAAAGGTGTAGATGTGGCACTTAAGCACAGGGTTAAGTGGTGGACTTGGCAGTGTTAGGTTAACAGTGGACTCGTTCTTTAAAGTCTTTTCCAACCTAAACTGTTCTATTCGATTCCATTTTTTTCTATCTTTTTAGTTTGCTTTAACTGATTGCTTCAAGAATAGAAGATACTATAATTTCCACCAAAACCAGTATTTGACAAAAATCGCTCCTAGAGAAACCAAATTTCCTTCAAAGAGTGTTCCTAGTCAGTATTCAAGCTGAACTTTCACTAATATACTGGAACACTCCTGAGAAAAGGGCAGCAGGGTGTAAACAGAGAGAACAGGAACTTGGCCTTTGCCCAGTGACTGATGGATGGTGTACCTCATAACATGTTGCCCTTCACCTTATCAGGCATTTGTTCAAGAGCACAAGCCACACTTTTTGAGTTACAAATGGCATCCTACTTTCATCTGGGTTTTCTTTCAAAATCTTCAATCAGGATGTTTGCTAAAGCCAAAGCTTCTTACTTTATAGAGCTTACAAATACTGAAGAGGGAAATCTGGTAGCTCTTTTACTGCCTTGGGTATTTCTGTAGGCTAACCTGCCTTCCTGAAGGGCACAAGTAACTTCCCTTGATCAACACAGAAATTATTCTGAATTAAGATTTTGTGTCACAAAAAGAGCTCTCAGACTTCAAACTCTTTCTTGGGCCTTTTCTACAGTTTTTCCAAAGTACCAAACTAACCCTTTCTTGCTACTTCTCAAATCCTTGATCTCAAAGACAGTGTTCTCAATGGCATTCTGTGGTAATGCCATTCACTCAAGATGTATTTCCTGTTAGTGCTCGCTTTGGGCAATGAAAAACCACTTTAAGATATTTTTATCACTTGACTGCCATGCAAATATGATGCATCTGTGAACTCCAGAACTTCCGTGCAAAGAAAATTTGAGACTTGCCAAAAGGTATGACTCCATCCTTACATGCTGTTAACCCCAACATCTCATTTTACATGTTATTGCCCCTCAGAGATTTGTATCCTCCATTCTTCTCAAAAAATCCCTTTTCTCCTTCCAGAAAGCCAACAAAGGCTTTGCTGAGAAACCTCCGGTAGAAAATTTACTCAATAGTAAATCTTGCAATAGGGCAATGACACTGCATTCTTAACAGCATACTGGCCACCTACAGAGGTGAGAAGGAATCATGTCTAGAAGTGAACCTATCTATAGGTATATAACTTAAAACACTACTATTGAATTATGGATTGAGCACAGTTTCTTGTCTAAGTCCTGAAACCTGCCATAAAAAATTCCTCCAGTCTCCTGATCTTCTTTGAGTTCTTCTGGAGATGTTGTTTCCTGTCCCCCCTGATTAGGCACAGGAATATTTTTGGATTTCTCTCTCTTTTTTTTTTTTTTCCTAGTCTTTCTCTTCAGTAATGCATGACTTTCCAGATCTTTTTTATTTTTATTACTTTATCTCTTTCTCTCCTCTTACTTGTTTTCTCACCACTTTTCCTCACACCTTCCAGTTTCCTTACCTCCTATTTCTTTCACTACTTCTCTCTCCTATTCCCCCTTGCTAAAATTTTCTTAAGACCCTCTTTCTCCACCTTTTCTGTTTGCATTTTGATTTCCAACCTGCAAAGTGCTATCCCCACAGGCTCTTCAGCACCCTTTGATCACACTCTAGCCTCTGCAAGCAAGCTCCTCCAACAGTTCCACCTGCTCCAGTTAACCCAGAGACTCCAAAGAGGTTGAGATGGACTTGTCTTGCAGCAGGAGCCAGAGGGTTAGCACTGCCCTGAAAGGGGAAGCAGAGAGGGTCAGTTTGCCAAAGCAGAGAGATTGGCAAGAAGACATGGTGCCAGCCACATGCTGCCTCATTCATTTCTCCCAATTAAAGCAGCCTGTAGGGAAAGTAGCATGCCACTGTAGTGCACTGGTGTACTGACCCCTCCAAGTGCTTGTTAGTGCTCACCATACTCAGCATTTCCTCTCCCTGATTGATAGGATGATATGTGTGCGTATGGCAGAGAGCAGATTCATTACAGCACATTAGCCAGACAGGCAGGCAAATGCCCACAGGGGCAGAAAATCTGTAAGGAATAAATAAAAACTTTATTACTTTTCTAAAACTTCTTTTCCTCAGGCTACAGTGAGGAATATGGGAGGAACAGGAGAGTGGAAAGAGCCCAGAAGAGAAAGGGAGTGGTGAGAACTGGAGGGAAAGTTTATTAGCAGTCAAAGAAAGGTTTAAAATATTCATTGTTGGATTTAGAATTTGGATAGTAGCTGAATTTCTATTTATATTTTTATTTTCTCTCCTATTTGCTAAATAGGAAAGAAAGGTTCAGTGCATCAGATACCGAGTTATCAGAACATTCCTGATGTAACATGTCTGAAATGTCTGAAACCTGGCTGCTCCACTTACTGAAATTTATATCCCTCAGTCTTAAAAATGAAAAACAAACTAGAACCAGCCTTTATCAACAGCTGCCACCATGTGGTATTTGCAATACCACAGTTACTTCCAAATAGAAAGAAATATGATGGCATCACCTAATCTGCTCAGTGATGAGTTTTAAGCATCCACTCAGTAGCTCACAGCTCATAGGAGGTGATGTGGGTGTGGGGCAGCTCTGCACCCCTGCATACCTTCTGCTAAGGCCAAGGAGTAGATAGCCTGTGCAAAATTGGCCCGGAGACAGTAGCCACCTGCCAAATCACTTGCCCATCACTCATCCTTGGAGTTGGGGGACCAGGCCACAGTCCAGAACTGCCCCAGGCTGCCAACAACAGTGCATGAAAAAAGTGTATTCCGAAATGGCTGGTGCCAAAACCTTTTCTGCCAGACACAGATTTACCAGGTTGCAGCATCCTCTCTCCCCCTGTCACGAGATGCTGCCTGTTCTGACATGGGGCAAGAAAGCAAACATGGAGCTGCTAGGCCCCGTTCTCACTGCCCTCTGGCTGGACCTTAGCCTGTCTGCTGCCTGGAAATACATTGTGGTGTGGAAAGAAAACTCCAGAGATATTCCACTATCCAAAAGGAAGATAGAGTGTAATTTGTAAGCCCTGGGCCATTAGACAGTTGATCCAAAGATTAATGATTCAAAGAACATGTTTTGAGGCAGTGTAGGGACAAGACCTAGTTAGTTTAATACCTTGGTATTTGCTCACTTGAGCCCTATTTATTTTTTAGAACATGTTAGTTCCAGCAGCTTCATCCTCACCTCTCTCCTGATTTCATTTAGGTGCACTCCAAATTGAGCTAACTGTATTACAATTAAGAATAGCTTTTGGCAGATAGCACAGCAGTCTGAAATCTGCTTTGTAAATATCTGTTGGTAACATAGATACCTCTGAGATTGCTGGAGCTTTGGCTGATGAAAAGTGTGTTCCCACTGGAAAAAATCCATTGAACGCAGGATACTGTGAGACTGGCATATGACACTGTGAATAATGTGCGTGGGCTTCTTCTCGAGGGTGCTTGTCTGGCCTCTTTTGATCCTGTAGCTTTCCTCTGAGTTGAAACTGTAGTCCAGTAAGTGCCTGCAGCATTGCTTTATTTCTTCCCTTCCCACTATTCGCAGAGCTGAAAAAATCACTATAAAACACACACACAAAATAGAAGCAGCAATTTAATTTCTTGAACAATGTACCTCTACTATTAAAAAAAAAAAAAAAAAGCCAAAACAAAACTTCAATATAAACCCAAATTAATATTATGGTTATAGGGCACCCATAAGCACACAATCCCTAACATAGTAGTGGGAAAAAAAAATAGAAAAAAAAAAGATGAGAAGAAACAGTTGGCATTCAGTTAACAATCATGTTTGGAGGTTTGTGACTGACTTTGTTATTCCAAGGGAAGCCAGGTACCAGGCTCTTGGGATTAGGTACAAAGACAAGAAAAAAGTGGACACGTATGAATCTCAAAGGTGACTGCTGGGTTAATAAAACAGTCTGTTTTCTGTTCACCCACTCTTCCTCTCAGTGTGCAAGTACATTAAAATATGTCAAAAGGAAAGCCATTTGCAGGGGAAAAATAATTCAGCTAAAAGTCAAAATTTCCAGCTGGTGTGTTGCCTTGGTGTGTGCAAGTGCGCTAACAAAGTGACCCACACATCTCACTGGATGAAAGTTGGTATCCTCATTAAAGTAGAAACAAACACTTGAAAACAGGAACAACTGCCAGTTAAAAAAGGACCACAATTGAAATGAGAAACCTTCATTTTTCCCCATTCTGTTTCCTACTTGTGCTACAGCAGATACTATATATATATTTAAGTAACTGCTTGAAAAGTAATGAAAGCAAAACTGATTTTGTATGCAGGAACCATTCCCATTTGCTGGAGGAATTGTGTTGCTAACAACCATCCACATTATTGTCGTGTGTTTAGAAGAAGAAATATTTTTACAGTCCAGTTTCTAAACTGCCACATACAACACAAGGGTTGGTTCCTGCAAAGAGTCACCCTTTCAAAAGTGAGTGGCTCTAGGGAAGAAAACCTTAGAATTGCTCACACTAGAAAGTGATTGTAAGATCAACCTCCAAACCTTTAAAATAAAAGCACATTTATAGTGACGTGTACTGTCTTTGCCCCCAGGAAACGCAATGAGTCTTGAACACAATCACTAATTCACTGCAGTGTGAACATTTTATGTAATATGAACAGCACGAGACATTAGATCTCCTGTTCCTTGGCCCAGGCCCTGACAGAAAACACTATTAGATAAACAGAAAGCAAAATGAGGGAAGTGGTACACCACAGTGTGAGCAGCCTTTTGTTTATTCATGACATGATTTTCCCTGGAGGTGAAAAGAAAAAGCAAAAAAAGAAGTAAAGAAGTATTCCAACATCTCTAATGACTGCAGCAGAGTTTATTATGATGAACCACAGAGTCCCTTCATGGGTGAGGTTGGAAAGACCTCTGGGGATCATCTAGTCCAACTGCCCAGTTCAAAGCATGATCAGCCACAGTATGTTGCTCGGGGCCATGTTGAGTTTTAAATACCATCAAAGATAGAGATTACACAACTTCCCCAAGCAAATCATTCCAATGTTTGGTCATGCATACACTAAAAAACTAATTTTCTTATGAGGAATTGAAATTTCGCCCATTTCAGTTTGTGCCTATTGCCTCTTGAGCTATCATTGAGCACCACTAAGGCCAGCTTCACCTTTTTTCCTCCCCATCCAGTAGGTGTTTCTACATATGAAGGTCATCCCAAGCCTTCTGTTCTCCAGGCTGGACAACAGTGGCTCTCTCATCCTCTCATAACTCAAAAATTCCAAGTCCTTCAACATCTTAGTTGGCCCTTACTGGACTGACTCCAGTACATGCAGGTCCCTTTCATATTAGGCAGCTCAGAACTGGACCCAGCACTCCAGCTGTAGCCTCTCCAGGGCTGAGGAGAGGAAAAGGATCACCCTTAATGCAATTATGTGTTGTGGTTTCTGATGCCCCCAAGGAGAGACTGTTGGGTTTTCTTGTTGAAAGGGTGTGTTCTGGCCTCATAGTCCACCAGAGTCTTCAGGACCTTCTCTGCAAAGCTGCTTCCCAGATAGCCAGCCCAGCCTGCACTAGTTTGTGCAGTTATTCCTCCCCAGGAGCACTTCATTTTATTGAATTTCTTGAGATTTCTGACACCCCATTTCTCTAGACAGTCTCTCTGAAGAGCAGCACAGTCATCTGCTGTAGCAACTAGTCCTCCTGATTCTCTGTTGTCTGCAAAATTGAACTCTGTCCAATCATCTAGGTTATGAATGTAGATTTTAAACAATATCAGACTCAGTACTGAGCCCTGAGGAACACCACTAGTTATTGGTCTCCAGGCAGTCTTTGCAATGCTGATCACAGCACTTTAACCTCAGAAGTTCAGCCAGTTTTCAATTTACTTCACCATTTACTGTCTAGTTAAAAATTTTCAGTTTGTCTATGATGCTGTAGGAGACAGCTTCAATGGTTTTATGAAAGTCAAGGTACCAGCTCATCATCTCACTATAGAAACCCATCAGGTTGATTGTGCAGGATTTTGCTATTTCTTTAGTCTTCATTTTGCTGTTGATCTATCTGTAGAAACAATTCATGACCTTCTCCAGAGTCAATGGCAGAAATAAAAATGCCTACTGCCTTCAGGCCTGACATGGCCCTGCAGTTGGACTGGATGATCATTGTAGATCCCTTCCAACTGAACTATTCTTTTCTACTCAAATGGACTTTATTAATTTAGCCAATGTTTCAGTGTATATCAACAGGGCCTTTTAAAATGTGCATTATGTTTCTGGTGCATAGAATTCCTTCCCCAGTTGCGCAAATGCCTGCTTAGGGTCTTTTCAAAAATTTTATGGACTTGTTAAACTACAATAACCATTAAAAAACTGTCATGCACTAAGGTGTCCAAGAACATAACAAAAAATTTAAAACATTATATAGAACATTTTCAGTTGTGCCAGCAACAGCAATGAAGAAAAAGAAGAAAGTCCTGGGAGATTTGTCCTTTTGACCAAGGTTTTGTCAATGTATTTCTTACCAGATAATATGAACTAAAGAGAGGATAACTGTAATTGCATAAAAATGTAAGTTTTAACACTCGAACATCCCCTCTTCTTTTTGTTAACAAAATAAACATAATCTCTGGAACTTATTCCAGTAATTTTGACCCCTGAAATTTGACCCCATAGAGCACTGCTTGAGAGCCTAGAATAAATGTCAGGACAAGGATCTGGCTTTTTTCTTTCAGAGCACCTTCAGTTAAGGCTCTGATGTTACATACATCACAAAAACTACAGCACCACTTCTCACAGCAGCCTCTTCTAATAGATACAAGTAAGAGGGAAAGCTGAGGAACAATCTAGCTAACACACCTGCTCTGATTCAAAAATAAAATGAAATAAAGTGCTCTATTTCCTAATGGCTGATGTTGTTCCTTAGCCACAGTGAGTTCTTTTGTACATGGGCTTTGATCCATTGTGCCTGCATTATTTATCTGCTCTACAGGTACATGCATAGTCAGCTGCAGACTAAAGCTCAGCAAAAACAGAAGTCTTCCCATGTGCCCAGAAGGTCACCTTGCTCTTGTGCCTGAGCATCAGGCTGCCTTAACCATGGGACTAGCTGGTGTTGCCCCCCAGCTGTTCTGCAGTGTGAACAGTTTCTCTTCTTTACCTCCCTGGCCCTCTTTCCTATTTTGGAGAGACTACTCCAGTGTGAAAACCTGTGAAGTTTTGAAATACGAAAAATGAGAAGGTGGCTGTACCTGCCCTTCCTGGTCACCACAGTCTTATCATGCCTGTTTGGTGGTCACACTTGCATACTAAAAACCTAATCTTGCAGTCCTTTTGCAAACTAAACTCCCCATTGACTGACATGTCTTTGTATTTAAAAAATTACTGGATATGCAGAGCAGTAGTTCTGAACAAAGGAATTTAGTCATTTTTCTTTCAGTTTTCCCTTTCAAAAATGCCCTAAGGCAGTCATCTATTTCAGTCAATGGAAGGCTGAAAATGTTCAATCAAAAAAAATCTATTTTTGCGCAATAGAAACATAAAAGACATCTAAAAACCACAAATATTATTTTTGTACACATTGAGGACCAGTTGTCTTCACATTTCATTGACCTTTTTGTTAACTCTTTACTCGCCAACTTTTTGCCTGGAGCTACTTTTGACAGTGAAGGAATATGTGTTTATTAAGGAATACCTATTTACAATCTTTTAGTTATATTATTGAGGGGAAAAGGAGGACATTTACATACATAAACGTTAAGTATGAAAGACATATAGAAATTTCAAACATACTTCCATTTATAAAATATTCATTTTTCTGAATAATTTTGCAATTAAAAAATAAAAAGTAAGTTAAATTAGTATTTTGAAACTGAAATCCAACTTAACGTATATGGTTTGCATAATATCTTACAAATAGCTGAAGTAAATCCTATTAATTTCTACAGTAATTTGAAATACAATTTGCTTTCTTCAGAAGTGATCAAACAGTATCAGCAAATTTTTTAAAAATCATGCACTATCTTTTTCTTTTATTCTTTATAGTTTTGGGCTTTCAAAATTGTCTAGTCAGACCATCAAGTCAAGGAATTCCAATGGAAACAAGAAAAAATTGAAAGCTCTGTTAAAATTAAAACTATGCATATGTTATTTCAAAGTAAAAAAAAATCATAAGAATTTTGCATGAAGGTTAGTTTCAAGTGAAAGGTAAATATATACTGGTTTGGAAATATTCAAATATAATCCATTAACTCTGATCTGTAGCATTGACAAGCAATAAATGTGTATTTATGCTGGTAGCAGTTTAGTCCTTGCTACTCCAGTAAAAACAGAATTGATGTTTAAAAATCAACACACTTTATGTAATGCAAACTCTGGCTGGTTTTTTTTTTTTTTTTCATTTCCAGTTTGAGTAAAATATAAGATACAGAAATTCTGAAAAAGAAAGTATTACACTCTAAAAAAGGGCATAGGTAAATGAGTAGGATGAGTTCAAATATTAATGAAGATGAAGATAATGAACAAGTTGACTTACTTGAGAACTGGAAAGATAATTCACTAAAACAGAATTTCAGCAGTTTGGAAAAGATATATTGGTGCAATAATAGACAGGAATGAGAACTGATCAGACAGCTGCATTAAGTTACAAAGTGGGACACTAAGGAGATTTGGAAATACACATCCAGGTGCATCATATTACGACTCAGACAGGAGCCCTGCTGTAGAACACTAACGCCTGAGAATCACACCTAGGATAATATAATGAGCAATACATATCTTTTGGAGCAGTCTCTACCAGAAAGATTAGTAAAGTGGAAGGAAATTAGATGAAACTAAACAGCAAACATTAATAGGAGACTTAGGATCTGAGCTATGATGAAAGCTGAAAAGAATTACATGATAAATACAGTATACATAGTATATATTAAAAACACACATGCCAAGAAAGAAACAACTATTACAAGAAACAAATAAGTTATCCTTGTAACTTTGGTGATATTAAGAGTATTAAGTAGGATATCACAACAATTCTTCATAGAAAATATGAAAAATCTGGGATATATTGTTCCCCCCTCCCCCCCCCCCTACCCCCCCCCCCCAAAAAAAAGAAGTGATATAATCCCTGCCACTTGATTTGTTTAAATTGAGACTTGGCAAAACATTAGTGAAGTTATTGTACAGTAGGTCATGATCCTGTATTGGCAGGGGATGGACAAAATGACCTAGTAGGTCTTTTCCCTCTCAATCTTCTTTGATTCTAAAAGGCTCTAAGTCAGATGCTTCTATCATTTGTCTACAAGATCAGCAGAGCTAGAGCTACCACAGGGAGACCAGTAAGGGTGAGGGTGAATGTAGACTGGCTAATAAAATATCAGAAGCCCATAAAAGTCAAGAAATTCTTTCTCTTTTATTGTTATAAATATATATGTATCTTCTTTTCAGGGTTCAGTGTGAATGACTGCACAGAAAACTAAATTTTAAGACATTGAAAAGCAAAATAAGTGTAGAGGTCACTACTGCAGAGGGATCAGGCTGGAGTAGCAGCAAAAGAAAATGTGCAGTCCCCTGCCATCAACTTTTTGGAAACATAAGTCTCAAAGGTAAGGCAGTAGCAGGATTTCATGCACAAACTTTTTTCCTGATTACCATTCTCATAGAAACAAGTTTTTCAAGAAAAGCTCTTAGCAATACTTTTATTGCTGCCTGTCTATGCTATTTCCAGTCTTTCTTTAGCAATAAAAAGTATTAGAAAGTAATTTTTGAGAAATAACCTAGAACCAAAGAAAGCTATTTCATTTGAGGATGTTCAGGAAAAAGCTGGTGACCCTGGTGACAGTTAGGGTTTCTTGTTATGAAAGCAGGAGGTGGTGAAACATGATAGCAACCACTGGTTATTAAGATCTGTTGTGGCCTGGGTCTGTTGTGAACGTGGAGTCTGACCATCATCCTCGAAGTACCCTGAGGACTTCCTACCTCCACTCTAGGTCAGAAGTGTGTTCAACTGCTGTGGGTGTCAGGCTTACAGCATGTGAATGGCACAGCTAAATATTACTGCTTACATCTCCATTTAGGTTGTGGGTCATGCTGACCCTCTGCAGAAATGTCCAGCCTAATGTACATGTATAAAAAGACAGAGAGAAAGGGCAGCATCAGTAAATCTCCGGCTAGTGACCTACAGAAGTGGGGGTGTCTGTGCATGTAGCCACTCTATTTTGCCTCCTTCTGAAGCTGAAGAGAAAGCCCTGTGATTTGCTGTCAGCTTCATCTGAGGTCTGAATTATTACATTCATATGAGGAAACAGAAGAGCATCTCTGGGGAGAGAACATGGAAGGGAGTACATAGGATAAAGTAATAAAGTCTTCTGCAAAGTAACAGCTATTTTTTCTTTTTTTTCCAAAGTATAACAACTAGATACTGTCACGTTTTTAGAATTACCTTAATGAGAAATAGCCTATACCCACTTGTATTTTATGATACTGTTGGTTTAGACTTTTGCTGTTTTTTGAATGTGTACATGCACACTCGTGTAAATACATGCATATTTTCTACCCAAACTAAAATGCATCACAGCCCCCAGCAGTTTACAATCTAAATATATTAGCTAATATATTCTTGTGGTATAACTCTAAGGAGAGTGTTTATGTAACAAAAGTCCCATTGCCTTTTGGAAGGGCATGTGCTCTTCAGTTAGCAAGGGAGTTTGAAAATTCCACTTCAGTGCATCTTCCTGCCTTTTAGCATCAAATGCAGATTCAGGAATGTAGGACATAAAGTGCCAGTAATTCATTAAATGAATATTTTAACACAATAACAGACATCAGAGACTATAATACAATTAATAGAGAACCTTGAATCACCAGCTCTAGATGCCCTCAGCTGTCACAGCATCACTTTCCGTCTGGAGGGCTTTCCTTATAGTATTTGTCCCAGAGTCCTTAATACTAATCCATTCACCAGACTAAAGAAAAAAAAGGGAGTATTTTCTGGATTTTAAATCAAAGGCCATTTAATTTCATCTCCTGAAGAACATACAAAATTGTAAATATTTTCCTTTTTCTTAATATTATTTTCTCTATTTTTTTCAATAGTATATCTGCATATATGGTGTTTTTGTAATAATTTCATGAATCACTCACTGGTATCCTACCAATAGCAACAATCCACAGTTCCTAACTACAATACATCACCTTACAGCACTCAACATGGAAATTAGAACAGCACAAGGCCAATTAGTATATTCAAATGCTGATTAGTACTGTCAATTTTTGTTAATGAAAACATTAGGCCTATAAATACTATGTATAGGCATCCCTTTAAAAATAATACATCTGCTGTAAATGATCAGCCTGGATGTTGATGTAGAATGTGTAGTTTGATTTGAAAAGTTCCTTTTCAGCTTGGCACAACTGTTTATATGCTGAGATTTAGGTTTCCAGCTCACAGAGCCAGATCTGGTAATTACCAACACAATGGAAACTCTACTGTGTGAGGGCTTCTGGGAGCAGATGATCCCACTGTGCTGGGCAGTTCAGCCCTGGGGAAGGGGCTCCTCATGGATGTATGAAGGAAACAGATTTCATCAGCAATCTGGAGTTGAGATGAACAATGTAACTTTGTCATTTAGGTGGGGTTGTTTTGTTCCATTTAGATAACTCACTAATCAATACAACTAATTGTGTTCAAAAAGATAAAAGCACAAACATTTATAATACAGCCTATAAGGATACATTCTTGAAGAACTGTGTAACTCCATAAAAGAAATTAATACTTTTCACCACCAACAATAAGGAAATAAACACGAAGTCCTTTGATTGGTACACCTGATACTGCCAAGAAACAAGAATCCTGTCCAGGCCAAACAGATGTAAGAACAAACTTCCCTTTGTCACACCACATTTGTGCCACTGCATCATGAAGTTCCTGTCTCAGTGAAGCACCAGGATTAGTTCACATTAAATGCCCAGGACTGTATAGGGACTAGAGATGCTGAGAAAAACTCCATACAGCCCTCCTCATCTTCATTCCCAGAGCTTAATTCACAAGGTAGGCCCCTTTGCTGACAGTCTGCAGGCATCCTGAACAAAACTAGGTGTACTGCAAGCACAGTGACACAAGCACTGAGGCATCTCATCATGGTCAAAAGGCACAACTCTGGTACACTCCCTCCCACTTCAACCCAGAAACTTCAGCACCCACTTCAGGCTGCTTCCTGACCTAAATCAGGCCTTCTGCAGTCCTTTGGTGTCCCTTCAGTAAGAGTCTTAGTACCTCCTAGACAATGCAATGCAATGTTCTCCATGACCTTTGATAGAATATTCGTCTTCAGACGAATGAAGAACAAATTCGATTTTCATGGACCCTCTAATGACAATACATTGTATCCTGTACAAAATGCAAATTCAGATCAGATAAGTCTGACAGTCTCTCCTTATGCAAAAATATCTATGTCTATATCTGTATCTTAGATCTAAAACTGTGGTAAGAACCCATTAAGTTCAATAATGTACAAAAAGCATGTTATTTCATGAAATAAATTTTAAAAAATCATAGTTTGGTCTTAAACGTCTTAACTCTTCAGATTTTTTTCAGTACTAAAAGAGCCAAAACCTTTTATTTTTGAAGGACACAATGTATGAGATACTATCATATTAATAAAATGTGACATTAAGAAAAAAAACACAGAATAATACAACTGGTTGTATTTTTCGACCAAGTATTAAACATTTTAAGCTAAGTATTGAGGGAGGAAGTGAAGAGAAAGTAACACATTCAATAAATGGGCATATACAGCTGAAAAAAGCTGCCTATGACATGAATACTCATGTCATGATGTCCCACGAGGGCCTTGCACTCTAATATATTGAGTATGACTTTTCTATAGGAAAAAGATACCAGGTCCTCATGCTCTAGACCTTGGGCTAGCCTTGCAGCAGCCACGCACACAAATTGAGAGGAAGGCATAATCCTGTCAATCTTACATTTTCTCTGAGAAGTCTTTAACAATGTGTGCAGCAGACCTGTTACCAGAAGCACAGTTGCTACATATTAAATCAGATGAAGAGCACAAAAATTCCTCCACAGACAGCCTGAACACACAAGAATTCACAGATAGTGTGAATACCTGCTGGCCAGTTTTAAGTTCCTAATATTTCTCAACTTTTCAATAGGAGACTTTCCTGCTTTTGTGTTCTTCTCCATCTCCCTGTCTCTGTACCAAGGGGGAGTCCTGGAAATGAAGATGAAGCATCTCTTTGATCTTCATTTTGTGACCTTCGGCAGGCAAAAGATCAGCTGTGCAAAAATTTTTTCTCAATCTCTGCAAATATATGCTGCAGCAATGCTCAAAATGATACAAGAGACTCGTTGCTATAGTTTAAGTAACCCCAAGAAATTATATGTAATCTACAACTATTGAGTATAGTAATATTATATGATGATGATGTCTATTATCATCATCATCATCATCATGTTTTACATAGATGAGATTTTTCTGATCCTCAGTAGCTTGCTGGACAAAGGTAAAGTACCATTTTTCCCTTGTGGTAACACAATTCCTTTCAAATAGAAAACTGTAAGATGTTTTAACATTGGCCTAGTGTATTTTGTCCATAATGTTGCTCTCAGAGGTGCTTTCTATACAGAAACATGGACAAAAAAATTTGCCTGGGGAATGAGAACTTTTCAACAAATATAGTTCAGAAACGATCATACGGTTAACAAGTTTAGACAGTCTAAACAACAGATGTGTCTGTCAGTTTCACCAGAATATTTTTAGGTCAGGTTCACATTTATTTTTTAAAATCTTTAAATGCAGCCCAAGTATTCTCTCCTGTAGGTTTCAGGATAATTTTATTCTAATGTAATAACATCAGTCTTTGAGCATCACTCTCTAAGGTTGGCCTGTACTGACAAATGTATTTACTTGTTATGTCTTGTTTGCTCGCTCCAGATCTTCTTTCCCTCATGGTAGGTACTGGTAGGTGAGGCATATGGGTGGACAGTCTCAGTTATAAGAATCTTGTGCATTCTTTATGTCTCACTATTTGCCTTTCCTCTGGGTCTTTCTCTTCTCACTTTTCCTCCCTGAGTAATATTTTTTTGTGCTGGACCTACAGGGATAACAGGACAATACTTTTTACTCAGACAGTTCCCTTCTTGTTCTTCTGGGATACAGTTTCTTTTCTCACGACTGCCACAAAATGGGAGTTTGGCCTCCTAAATTACTGGATCTTAATGATAAGGCCATTTACCTTCACGTATCAGGGCCCCTTCAAGCAATGTGCTGCCCTTGGCTCACTACACTGTGACTGTCTATTAGGTTGCTTCTGTGAGATTTCTGAAAGATTTTCTCCTCTTCTCTTTCACCTTTCAGTCTTTGAGCATGAACCTGCAGGGCTGCATGGAAGGAATGCACAGAGGGGTCTGAGGACAGGAATTACTCCCAAGGGAAAACTAAATGCCATCCCAACTGTTCTCTGCTGACTGAAGCAGAGATCAGTGCTCCTGTCTTGGCACTCTAGAAACCTTGGACCTGATTAAGAGATTGATTACATATACACTGTTGTCATGTAAATAAACATCTGGGTTTTGATATATATATATATATATTACTGAAAAAAACACTAGTTACTGAGATCTTGAGAATTATTCTGTATTAATTACAGCTGCTATCTTTTTCAGAATCATATGATTCAGGATCCTCTCTGTTCACCTGTCTCAAGGTACCCATTTCTAATGTGTTTTTCATGTAAACACATTTATAAATGGCCTCTCCTATTTAAGTTTTCCTTCAAAGAATTTCCTTCTAAGAAGGTTGCAACCTGTAACACATAACACCTTTTTAAAAGATAAAAGCAGCACTGCGCAGTAGGTTATGAGGTGAGAAAATCCATGGATGTGTTGAACTTATCAAATTCATCTAGAATTTGCTTAGGATAAAGTTCAGCATTCCTCATCCTGCTAAAACTACCATGGAATCTGTGGTGATTGCAATGATACCCAATGTTAGGGTTCTTTTCATTCAAACCATAACTCAGCAATGTGAAATGTCCCACAGCTCCCTATGGCAACAGTGGTACTTTATTACATAATCAGCTAATTATTTGATTTAAATATTTCCATAGTGGTGTACAGCACCCAGACTGTCCCTCTGTATGTCTCACACTCATTAAATAACTTTCTTAAGTCCTGACGAGATTATAAAGCATGTACAGCATGATAATGCAGTGCACAATGATACATAGATATATACATCTGCTTGCCAAGGACCTATCAGGTGTAGCTCACTGGAAAGTTCTGTTTTCACTGGGTTAACATTTTAAGGAAAAATCCAACGAGATGTACTGGATTTAACCCAGAAATATTAAAACATGGTTGCAGCTACTTCAGCACCAACAGATATTTCCTTTAGTACCAGTAGACATTTGGAGTAGCCTCTAAATAGAAAATTCTGTGATAAAACATCATGTTCTAGAATAGAAAAGTCCTGAGAAACCTTTTCTGTGTTATAGGGATTGACCTCTCATTTTCAATATCTGCTGTGATACCTTGCCCAAAATAGCACATAAGTCTGCTTCAAAAATATTGCAGACTTTTGTTTACTAAAAATATTCACACTAAGAACCAAAACTATATGAAATAAAGTTGTAAAAATAATTTTTATACAATCATTAATTATTTTTCTATACAATTGATGTTTGATAAAATTTCGGAAGAGTTATATAAATATATGAATTTTACGAAATATTACTAAAACTTTTAAACAATATGTTTATGTAAGCAAATCAAATCTTTTTGAAGATGCTCAAATCAAACCACATTTCATATATTTTGATTAAAAAGATAAAATATATGCATGAAAACTATAAAAATTTATAAAAGTCACCAATAGCAATACATTTGTATTAGATACTCAACTAATGTCACATAATGTTATACACATATACCATGATGCTTCTATAATCTTATAGCTATTTTAGTTTATGGATCATTCCATTTTGAAGATATATATTTGCCATTTAACAAAGAACATCACTTTATGTAGACCAAAAAAAAATTAAAATACTTGTTTAGTATGTTGTTGTGTGTTTTCTTTACCGAAAAACCATTTTAAAAGAAGACTGGTAGTTTAAGCTCTGCTTACAGAAAACAGATATATACATTTTTTCCTAGATTCTACCCCTTTATTTTATAACTGTCTCTAATTTGTGTTTTTCAAAACTTACGTCTTTATGTCGCAAGAAGTTAGACATCTGCTGCAGTCAATAAGTTGATAATTGGATTTAATGGCATTCAGTTCAGGAATATTCAATAATCTTGTTTTATGACAGTTATATGAAAGTTTCTAAGAGCTGCCCGCCTTTGCTATCAAAGAACCCTACAACACTTTTGCTTCAGTCAGAGAATCATTAATACTCTAATTATAAAAGCATACTCACTAGTCAAACTGCTCCAGGATTTCTACATCACAGCTTATTCACTGAATCAAAGAGTCTTTTCTCCTACCATGTTGATTCGCAAAACTTATACTTGTCATTACTGCTCTAGATGTAGTTTGGGATAATTGAAAGCAAAATTCAGAATTTCAGAATCTCCTTTTCCTCCCCTCTCTTTTTAAACATTTATTTTTCAGTGCTTTGCTTACAGTCCTGTAACAAATACTGCTACCATGCTGGTTAAAATCTCTATGCATAACAGCTAATTGGCTATCCAAGACATCTTCTTTCAGTGAGCAATGGTTATTGAATAGAATACAGTGGTATTCTTGGAAAGGGAAAAAAAAAGAAAAGAATAATGGGCACTAGAATGACCATACAAAAAGAGGAGAAATCTCAGATTAGCCCAAACTCCCAGGCCCTAATCACTGACAGAAGAATCTGGTAAATCAAGGAAAAAGACATCAGCCCATTCAAACAGGATTAAAAGTTTAAACTGAAAACCAACAAACTTGTTAGCCTTTGTGGGAAAAATTTGCATCAGGATTTTTTAGATATGAAACAGACAACTAAAATATCTCCAACTGCCTATTTAGCACCTCACATGAAAGAGAAGAAAACAATACCACAGAACATAATATCAGTGTTTAAGTAAACTGATTCATGTGAGACTGTTGCAGAGTGCAATGAACAGGCAATAACTAATAAATGAAGCTGTAAGATTATTGGCATAAAAATAAATATTTATCACTAAAATGTATTTCTGAATGTTTTGTTAACAAACAGATATATGAGGTTTTTGTAGACTTTCATTCTTCAGGTTAGAACTACATACCTCATATGCTGGACATTTATTAGTGCTCTGGAAAAAACTGAAAGAAATTGTTATGATAGAAGTTTCCTTTCTGATTACAGAAGACAGCTACCAAATTTGTTTTCCCCCTTTATTTAGTGGAAAAAGAAAAAAGAGATGTTGTACATTATGGTTTATGTTACCCTTAACTGTCTTGACATAGTGACTATAATTTAAAAGGACATACAACAAAAGAGTGAAAATAAAATTTCTATGGCACATGGAATACCATCTACACCAGCTTTATATCATTGTTGCTGATGCTTTTCCAAATGAAATTTTAACACAATCATTCTAAAAATAGAAAGGCCTGTTACACAGCGTTTTCTGTTTTAATGAACAGATAAGTCAAATTTTAGCCAAATTATTAAGCATAGTTCATGAACATTATTTTACATACATTTGTATTCATTGTTACTGTTAGAAACCTTTGAAAAAGAGTGTTAGAAATTATTATTTTAATACATATTCTTTCACAGGAGCAATTGTTTATCAGGAGTAAAATCTGTTGTCAATTTCTAGCTATTTCCTTTATTCAATATTGTCAGTCCTGATGTCATTCCAGTTGTGAGATACCCATTACTTAGGATAATTATTTGATTTACCAGTATCTCTCTTTGTTAATAGTCTCTCTAAATATCCTTAAGGAAGCCTCTTTTACAGTAAATGCATGGTAGTATACATCTTATTTATGAAATTTACCGTGGACTTCATCAATCCCAGTCAGCATATACAGTATGCCAGAAATTTAAATAATGACATTCTATGTGGAACTTGTTATTGAGCTGGGAATATTTGACCTGGAATGCCATTAACGTAACTTATACATTTTATAATCATGTTTGAAATGCTGCAAAACTAAGATTGTAGCGAATTTAATTTCAAAGTCATTTTGGATGTCCTTTCAAACTGTATGTGGTAATCCTTGATTTTTTGCACTGATGCTAAATGTTAATGAACAGAGCCACAGTGTACCATTTCACCTAGAGCAATGAAAACATTAAAATCTCTTTAGAAGACTGAATAAAACTTTATTTTATAAATATAATCCTTGTTGAAGCTCTACCATTTCACTGTACTTTTGAAATAAGAGCACATGGAAAATATGGAAGAGTTCCTTTGAGATAGCTAACTAAAGCTATAAAATGAGCACGGTACAGTATTTCCAAGGAACACGGTTCAAAAGTTGTACGATTACTACTAAGGTTGTTTTATTCTTTACCACATTTGGAACAGGAAGTCTGTGTTGTTCTTGAAGAATTCTGAAAAGCAATGTCACAGTCTGATGACCTCTTCTCCTCATTAAAACGTTCCCAAAGACAGCTCTCTGCATGATGTTTTGTAGCTTCAGCAGCCATGAACTAATTTGTACCTCTTATTTTGATCATGCACTGGTGAAAGAACCAAACAATATTTTTCTTTAAACACAGAGAGGTCTTTCAACAGCTCAGCATGCACTTCTACCCTCTTTTTAATCTTGGAGCACCTATTTATTTGCTCTTTTCACCACTAAATCTTCTTTGCTCCTTTCTGCCCCCCTGCAAAGCTGCTAGTTAAAATCTTCAGTGTTTTTTCTTCATAGGCTTAAACCATTAGAAGGGTATTACCATAAAAAGAGAGACAAGGACTTAGAGACATGGTGCACCAGAATTTGCATTTCTAATTTTTAATCCAATTAAACTAAAATAATATTTATTTAGCTACAACCTTTCTATAATGGGTATAAATTCACTAAAGCTAATGGAAAATTTTCTTGCTGGAGGAAATTAGTTATAGGTGTTCACTGTGATAACTGATTGGTTCTGCATACTGAGTGTCTCCAGATTTTGCATATAGGTAATTAGTATTCCGCTAGTTGATGTGTTTATTTTGCACACCTTCTTTTTTGTGCGTGTGCAATTCATTATGCAAGTCATTTTTTGCTCTACATAGTGGATTCAGTATATGCAAATTGTTAGAATGTCTAAGGGCATTAGCTTTTAATACATACCTGGAAAGAAAGGCTGCATGTGTTGGCATATTTGCATTACAACCAAGTGTTGTTTTTTCAGACACCTACTGAATAAAAGCTTATGGCGTTATCACTTGCCTTTCCTTTTCACTCAGTACATTTTAATCATTAATGTATACTTGATGTACAAAGTATACGTTTTGTAAATCCAAACCCATCTAAACTCACAGAAATCCTTGTTCTACTCCCATTGATTTTGGCTCAAGTAATGAAGTCTGGCTTTTAGCTTGTTGGGTTTTTTAGTAAGGACAGAGGACAGGAACTACCGAAGAGAAAGTACTAAATCTTGCCTTTTAAGGGGAGAAAAGATCAGTGTTCTGACTCACGAGGCCAGGTATAGCTGCAAAATGGGAAATTCCTTGCCCAGAGTTTTCCCCTGCACTCCTGTGTCCTGTGTGGGCACAGGTCCAGGAGGGGTCACCCCATGGGCCGCACGAGGCCCACCCCAGCAGACAGCCTGTGCACGGGGACTGCCAGCAAGCTGTCCCTGGAGACTGCAAACTGGCATCTGGAAAGATATCCACTCCTCTTGAGGAAAGTGTGCCGTAAATCACCATTCTTGTTCTCCCATCCTGGCTATCTCATTCCAGAACTTTGTGGTTCAAACTGCTAAGGGTAATCACAGGCTCTGGGAATGATGGCAAAGACTGCAATAACACAGAAGCAGCTTTTCTTGTATCCATAGCTCCCAGTCATGACTACTCACCTGCAGAAGCATGTGGGAGAACTGAGGATAAGGATGTATTTCACTCATTTATTTAATATTGTACTGGATATTTTCCAGAATTATGAACCATTTCATTACCTGGAGAAAACGAAGCCACAGCCAGTTAAGCATTCCTGGTTGCTGCTGTGTATTCTACAAAGCAAGGAAATTCATGGTTCTAGGATATGATGCTCTTATCTAAAAGATTATTTTTGGAATTTTGTTTTGATTTCTTGGGCTGCAAGGAGTTTCTTGAAAAGACACATTAACAAAACAAACAAGCAAAAGCAGTTGTCAGCCAACTCTTGCATTACCCGTGGTGTAAATTTTTCAAATCCAAATAATCTTAAATTTACAGGAAATCTTTCTATCTTGCATTATAAGAGGAACAGACATGTAAATAACAAATTTTTCAGAAGTCCAAATAAGTAGGCAGAGTTATATTCATGGTTTCCCTCCTTACATACTTAGTTATATTTATCCTGTGTGTATGTATAGATCAGTGAATTGTCAAGTACTTTCTTACTGATATGTGTTGTCCAGTATTTCTATAGAAAGAATAATGTTTTGTTCTATACTATTCAAAATGAAGATATGGTTTTTCTAGCATGTTCCTCAGGAGACAATTTCATATTATGATATGACTCCTCCTGCTTTTATATGAATAATGTTTTGTTAGAGGATATAACTTATGCATTTTACTTTGAATAGGCTTATGTTTTTCATAACAGAAATGTCACTGGACTGAATTTTATCGTGGAGTATTTCTGTTTGGTTTTTAAAATTAGGGCTGAAATAAATAATATGACCTACATTAAAGTTAATTCTAGCCAAAAAAAGGCTGTGCTGTGAACACATCTGACTGAAAATGGGCTGTATACCATTAGACTAAACCCCCATCACACTCTGGCAACTCTTCTTATGGCATTTTTCTGGAGCAACAAGACTTGCACTTGTTGGAGAAGGATCAGATTTGGGAACATTTAAAACAAATATGTGCATGTGACTTAGTAGCACATCATTTGTGAAGCCACTCTTGATTATCTTTCCTAGAAGAAAGCAAATGTCAGTACTACCTCCAAGGCGGGCGAGAAGGAAGATACAGGGAAAAACCAACTAGTCAGCCTCATCCTGATCCCTGTGAAGCTGATGGAGCAAATCCTTCTGGAATCCGTTTACAAAGAAGGTAATCACAGGAAGATGACTGTGAGTAGTCATTACGAATTTAAAAAGAGAGAATAATTTCTGCCCAACCTAACAGCCTTCTGCAGTGACATGAATACCTCACGAACAAGGGGAGAACAGTGGATGCCTACTTCGACTTCAGTAATTGTCTACCTGAGCTTTCAAAGTTGTCTGCCATAGCACACTCATAGAGAGGAGGATGAAATTCCAACTAGACAGGTGAAGTAGACTAACAGCTATCTGAAATGTTGGACTCAAAGTGGCACCAGCAAGAGACAGTGGTCAGTGTACCCCAGGGGTCAACACCAGATCCAATATGATTTAGCATCTTCATCAATGACCTAGATGATGGTCGAGGCTGCCCCCTTAGCAAAACTGGAGATACAAAACTGGGAGAAGAGGTTGACACACTCTCTGGTGTGCTGCCTTTTGGAGGGACCATGCAACATGGAGAAATGGGGCAATAGGAATCTCAAGAATTTCAAGTAGAGGTAAGTAACCCTGGGAATTGAAATAGCATTCACTAGGACAGGCAAGGGAATGATTGATAGGAAAGAAGCTTTGCAGGGGAGACTCTGGGCTTTGTGGTAGACACTGAGGCAGCAATGAGCCCTTACAGCAAGGAAAGCTAATAATCCTTCCTGGTCTGCATCGGGAACAGCATCACATGGCCTGCAAATCAAGGGCATGATCTCAGAACTAGGAAGGCCACAGCTGGACTGCTGCTCCAGCCCTGGGCTCCCCAGAGCAAGACGTACACGAGCTTACTGAGGGTAGTAAGGCCATGAAGATGATGAGATAGGTGAAGAAGCTGAAAGGGCTAGAATGAATCAACCTAGAGAAGTCTAAATGCCTGATGGCAAGGAGTAAAAAAAATAGAGCCAGGCATTCTCAGCACTGCACAGGGAAAGGCCCAAGAGACAGTGGGCAGAAATTGAAATATAGGAAATTCCAATTAAACGTAAGAAAAAACATTTTTTTACTGTTCAAACACTGGAGCAGGTTGCCTGAGGACATTTTGGAGTCACCATCCTTGGAGATATTCAAAAGTCAACTGCACACAGCCATGAGCAATGTGCCACTGCTCACCTTGTTCTGCGCAGGGAAGGTGGAATTGGTGATTTTCAGAGGTCCTTCAATTCAACCATTCAATGATTCTGTGTTTTTTCAGTGCAAGTGAATGAGAGACACATTGATAAATGTTATGATTTTGTTTCCATAAATCCCAGGGAAGCTCTGTAGCTGTCAACCCCTGTTGTTTGGATTAAAACTATTTACCAGACAGGGACAGGTTGTATTTTCCATCATGAAATTATAAAAAGCCCTTGCAGTGCTGGAAGGATGATGTCAGTGGATTGGTGTGGCTTGTTCATAGTCTGGGTAATCCAAATAACCCCTACTAGGTTAGAGAGATGCATTAATTTTATGAAGATTTCTGTAGCTTTGAGAATAAATCTGTTCACAGCTAAAAAGAGCCTACTGCGTCAGGAGTAGGCTGGAATTTTGAAAGGAAAAATCAATCTCTCTCTGATCGAAGATCCCCATGCTTTTCTCACCTAAAATCTGGTGTTTATAATACAATGTCTGTTTATTATAAGAACTTCTGACCAGATCCAGACCAGTTAGGTCTAGATTTAAGGATGGACTATTCACCACAATTGTACATGGTGTGAAAAATTAAAGGTTTTTTTGCTCCATAAACTAATTTTCTAACTTTATGAAGCCTCAAACTTGTTGAAACCTTTCATTCTGATGAAAAACCACAGATAAGGGTATGACAAAAATGAGGAAGCTTCTCAAATCTTTTTCCCTAGAACTAGTAGAGTTACTGAGGTAGCCATTGAACATGACACAGAAACAGTCCCAGTTGGAGTAAGCAGCTGTCTGTGACTGCTGTGTAATGCTTAGGTTTCCATGCTGGTTCCTCTAACTGCTGGCATAAAGGAGTACACTTTGTTTACGAAAGACAGGTTCTAGGGAAAAATAAGTAGATGCCACATTGCACATCAAAAATGTAGATCCTTACTCAACTGCCAGAAGAGGTGAGAGGTGCATTAAGCGTCTCAAGGAAAAAGGTAAAAAGGCAATGTCATAATAGGGATATGCTAAAAATAACCTAATCAGAAGGACATACAAGATTGAGGTTTGGTACATTTTGGGGTAGGCTTTTTTTTTCTTTGCAAATAATACAAGCATCCAAAGGGTACCCTCTTACTTGGTAATGGGAGACTTAAATCATACACAGAAAAGTGCTCGAAAATAATGTCAGGATGAAGAAAGTCTAGTAGGCTTTCAGAACATGTTGAGGACAACTTTCTTTTAGGACAATGGAAGAAGGTACTAAGAAGCTTGCAGCTGTTTTAGAATGGATTCTGACTAACAGGGAGGATCTGGTTAAGAAGCTTGAGGTAGAAAGTAATTTTGGTTAAAGTGATTACAAATCTGTGAAGTTCACAAATCTAAAGAAACAGAGGAATCAGAGCAGCTGAACAAGGAAAATGGAGTCCAAAAAAAAGCAGACTTCATCAGATTGAGGGAACTGGAAGGTAGAGTCTCTTGGGAAGTTATTCTAAGGGGGAAAAAAAAAGACTGCAACAGAGTTCACAGTTACTGAAAGGGACTATATTAAAGATATAAAGGCAGACTGTCATGATGTAAAGGAAACCTCGAGCACAGTAAGAGACCAACAGCTCCATCAAAAGCTCTCTAAGAGACAGGAAAAGAAAAAGGAAAGCAGAAAAATATCAATATCAATATCAATAAATACAAAAGCAGGAACAAGGACCTACAAGCATGGATGTAAGATTATGAAGAAATAACATGCATTGTAGATCAAAATGAATATGAGTTTCATCTAACAAGAAACATAAAATGAAACAAGAAAAATATTTTAGAAATGAGAGAACGACGAGAAAATAATGCCTAGTACTTAACAGGGAAAGAAAGAGAACAGCAGATAGTAAAAGCCGGAAAATTAGGATAATCTTTGCTTCAACACTCACAAAGGGTGAGATTTGATCAGATATTTGGTAGACGGTGCACTTAGTAATGCTACTGGCACTGTTTTAAACATCATTCTTGCTCGCAAATACAGAAATACAGAGTAAAAATAGATAAACATTGGTAAATAAGTGTGTAGCTACCCAGGAGAAAGTATTCACAAGGTGACTATTAAAAGTTTTCTGCCCAGTTGTGAGAAGAAATCAACCAACAGGCTGCAGACATCCATTACAAGCTGCATTCAGTAATTTCCTCAATGTCTTGGATGACTGATTAGAGAACATATTTTTCACATTTGCTGAGCTGTTCAAACTAGAACAGGTTGCAAATGTTCAGCAGAATTTGGTTTAAAAATTTTTAGTAATGTTAATTAAAAAAAGGCACGTATTGAAATCAACATGGTAAAATTCAGTATAGACTAAGTGCTAAGTAAGAAATATCCAGGGGATAAATACAATAGGCAAGCAGTTGAGTATTCAGCAATACTGAAAAAGGGCTTTGAGCTTTCAGTGAATCAGACATTTGATTTAAGCCAAGAATGTGATACTATTGTAAAAAGACATTCCAGGACATACTTTAAGGAGCATCATATACAAAACACAAGAATTGTTTAGCGTAGGAGACATCACCTAGAGTGGAGTGTTCATTTTTGAGTACTGTAATGTAATACAGAGATTACTTCTCCTTTGGGAAACAGTCCAGCACTTAATAATATAAGAGAATTAGAAAATATTACCTCCAAATTCCGTTAAAAGAAATATTCTGTTTTATGAAAAAAAAAAAAATTAGAGGAAATGGAAATATTCTTTCAATATATGAAAGGGCTTTTTAGCTAGTATGAAACCCACTGTCCTTTATATCCTCTGCAGATTTGATAAAAACTAAAAGAACTAAGGTTTGCTATCAATAAGAACATTTAAAAATTTTAAGACGGCTAAGTATTTGAACAGGCTGCTTGGAAAACATTCCATTAGAGGTGTTTAGGAGTAGGTTTGTTAAAGAGAAAGACAGGGCTGAAAAATCCCCAAAACACCATCCGGTTGATCTTCCCAGTATTGTCCTATACTAATTATCTTGTTTAATTATAGCAAGACTTCACTAGACTGCTGTTTCATTTATTCTTGAAAAAACTATGCAGCATCTCCAAAAACACTTTATGATATGAGGAACTTGAAGAAATTTGCAGTAACCATGGTCAAATTTTTCAAATCAAGTAGCTAAAGTACTAGAAGTGAGTGTTTTAAACAGAACAGGGTAAAAAAACTGTGATTAGATAAAAAAATTATCAGGCTTTCCATATTTTAAGAATTAAAAAGTTCAGGGCCCTCTTTTTCAACAATTTCAAGTAACCTTCTTGTCAAGTAAGATTTTTCTTATTTTTCCAAGTAGACAATTGGTTATCTCCCTCGCCTACCAGCATTCTGCTACAGCACAGTACTTTGACAAATCTGTGACTGAAAAAATGTCTGGAAGTTTAGTCAAAATCTGAATTTAGAAGACCTGGATTTTTATGCTCTGCTACTCTTAAGTGCCATGTAAAAACTTTTCACATTAATGAGTTCAGAAAATGTTGTCTTTTTTATTGCCTAAGCCAGACATTTTTGAAAAGGGCACAGATCTCCCATACAATTCCAGTGTTTTAAAAGGGGCCAGGCACAGCCCTGGGATTAGCACCTCACCTCAGTAAATCCCACCTATCCTACATCTGGCTTTATATCATTGTGTGCCACTTTGATAAACCAGTCCTAAAAATTCCACTTTCTATTTTTCAGTTTTTGCTACCAGCACCTGATTTTGAATGTGATCCAAGTCACCCTTACACCAGGGAACACATTTTTCTTTTCCCCTATAGAAATAACGTTGTTGATGTATCATTGAGTAAATATCTTCATTCTCCGCAACGAGCTGGTTCACCCAATGCTGAAACTGAGTCTAGAAGGCAATAGCACTTAATTAACTTTCTCCCATAAGGAAGAATGCACTTTGCAGCTTGTCTAAAATCTCATCAGTCTGAGGGTGAGAATTTGAGCCTTTCTGTTTTCACAAAGACCCATTAGTCTTGAGTCCTCGTGCAGGGAAGTGAACAGCTTGTTTAGCCTCCACCTTCAGAATGTCTCCAATTTCATGGGCAGTTTTCCCAGTAACTCAAACAAGAGTTAGAAAGTCTGACCTTGGACATCACCCAGAGACAACCACCTGCTTACAGGACTGACTTCTGTTCTCTTTGATTTAATGGAAGGACAGACTCTTCTATTAAAGAGGTCAGCTGATCCAAGAGGGACTCTGCTTACAGCCAGGAAAAAATCTCTAGTGTGATTTTGTCTAACAGGGGATGATTTTTTTCTTTTCTAATCCACTGCTCTCACACACTATGCCCAAACTATTTCTGGTTCAAATGTAGTTTAATCAGAGCTATAATTTAAATACTCTCAGTGTGAAATACCTGAAAAAAGTCCCAAAAACATAGTTTGCATTGTTTAGCTGTTAGCGACCCCAATGGACTGGTTCTCACTGGAGAAAGAGTTGGACTTCAGTACTGTATAATTTAGCTATATGATGCAGAATCTTGGCAAACCTTACTTTCCTTTTAGGTGTAAAATCTAATTTAAATAACTGTTAGACTTTCACTACTGATTCTTCCTCCAAAGAGGCTTTTACTATTCACTCAGGACCTATAAAATGAAGGATGCAGAAGGGAAGATTTCAGAGGACAATTCCTGTAAACAATAGCAGATAAAGGAGCAGTTTATCACAATCCCATAGACTCCAATACACAAAAAGCTGAGTCTTTTCTTTTGCTGATCTTACAGTAGAACTCCATAGTAATAGTGCCTGATCCCACATTGTTCTCACTATTCTCTTAAAAATAATAGTCAGGACTGTTGAGAACCTGGCTAGCGTAACCCAATTTGTGGGAGAGAGGATTATCATGGGATTTATCTGGAGAGAGGAAAGACACTCTTTTACAATTCTAAAGAAGTAAATTTTGCTCTTGCTTACAGATAATCTCAATCTGCCTGCCTACTCCTGTTTATGGACTCCCTCAATCTACCTGCCTTCCTGATTACTGCTCTTTATAATAACTCCCAGTGGGTAAGGCTCAGGGTTCATGTACATTTATTTGACTTTTCCCCTTTTATAGTAATTGTGAATTTTGCCATTCTGAAGAATGAGCTCAAAACCTCTATGCTAAAATAAAAATCCATGGCACCTTTTCCTTTATCCAAAGATCTCTTGATGCACTGAGAATAATATAGTATAGACTGAGTAGAACAGCTTGAATATTACCTCTGAGGAACTGCTTTTTCCTGATTCTCTCGAGTTTCAGATCGAGAGTAGCCCAGTTCTTCCTTGAAGTGGTTGTTACATAAGCTGTGCTTCCCTGCTTTTTTACAGAAGCATTAATAAATGTACCTGTCTGAAACCACTGCTGCTGTTGGCCAAAAATATAGCTCTCTTTCACCAAGAAAAGTGTAAATCAACACATATTGGTGGCATACTACTTTCCTACAGGGCCTTGGTATAGCCCAGTTTAGCTGCATCCCATATTATGTTTTTCTGCGTGGCAGGGGAGCTGGAACTAGTTGATCATTAAAGGTCCCTTGCAACTGAAACCTTTCTAGGTTTCTAAGATAATATCATAACACCTGTTCTCCCAGTTTTTCTAGTCTGAAACTTTGCTCGGCATGAGGTGGTCTCCTTGGCTTTGGCTCCTGGAATCAGCCTCAGACTGCTTCCATAAGAAGTGATTTAGCATATTACAGGCCTACCTGTACATACCTGCGTGGGTTTCTCCCTAAGTGAACTGAGTATGTAAGTGTGTCTGTAATCATAATGACATGCCAGTAATTGTTTTGATACTTCTCCCAAGTAGCTTCTAACACCTGCAAGCTCCTTCCATTGGCCAATCTCAAGGAATACCGCTCTCACAGATGTCCTTGCAAGTCACTATCTCACTTCCCGGAGATCTAAAATTGCCCTAAGAAGGACTCAGGATTCTGACTCTATGTTGAAGATAGTCAAAGTAAGCATTTTTCTTGCTAGTATGACAGTACAGTTCCAAAACCAAGTTGAGTCGTAAAGTCATATATAAAATGTCAAAGATGAAGTGTAAGAACATTCGTAGTATCAGTAGTACAAATCAACTTAACTGACTGCTTTAATTCTGAAAAGTCTGAATTCTATGATTTTATTTTAAGAAACGAATTTTTGAGCTACCTGTACATACCTCTTATAACATCTTCCATCCAAATATCTCAAAATTAATAAAAAAGTTGGCAACTATTATTTGGCAAGCATTACCTTTGTTTTATGTAAGGCAAGGAATCTGAAATAAATTTAAGCAAGTTACTTGCCAGATAAATGAAACAATAGGAAAGAAACCAAACAATACAAAATAAACTCCAACATCCATAATGAAATCAAATTGTAATGTATTATTTAAAGACAAATATGAAGACACAATTGGATCTTCTAAAAATAGGAAACGATTTCATTTTGTCCGGAAACATTTAATTTAGAGTTTAAAGAGAGCAAATTTCTGTTCAGTCGTGCAAAACTTGATTTTGATTTTTTGGCAACAGCATTTTTATTTCCTGGCATTTTTAGTATTTTACTTTTCCTCCACTAGATGTCCCCAGCCAGTCACAGTAAACTTTGCTTCCACTGATCGGATCTTCGTAATCTGAACGGGTAGATACTTCCTTTGAAGTGACTACTATTAAGGTATCACGATTAATGACTTTCACTTCAGAGTTCATTTTCTCTGGAAGATTAGCAAGACACAGATCCTCAAGAAGAACACAACTATTTAATTCTCTGCTTAAGATACAGCAGCTTCCCAATTCAGGAAGCAATTAAGAATCATGCTTTCTTCTCTGAAAATATTTAAGTAATCAAAGTCTTAAAAGAAATGAAAATCCTTGTTGTACAAATCCTTCTGTATCAAAAGGGAAGTCTTAGCAGGTTTTTCCCCTTACTCAGTTACTTTCAAAGGATGTGTAACAGTTTCACAGAACCCTCCACAGCTGACTGAGCTAACAGCAGGAGTTTTGCTTAATTTGAGTTTTAATGGATCTTTAAAGTAAAATAAGACCAAAATCTGGAATGATCACAAATATCATTTTAGCCTTTCTCACCTCCCCAGAATGGTCCCTGCAACAAAACATAGGAGGCTGGAAACAAAACTTTCATATTAGACTTTTAAGACAGGTAAGCTGAGCTGGAACTAATTTTGCCTTTTCTGACAAGCAGTGAGCTCCGCAAGGCTTTTGGGCTTTGCAAACCCTCAGCTGTAAGCACTACTACAGCCAAGCAGTGCAGTGGATGGATGTGTCTCCTATTTTGAGGGATGCAATAAGGATTTGTAAAAGGCAACAGGGGGTCGTCGAGTAGAACCATTTAGCAGCATGTTTCTGACTCTCAGGGGATCAGCTAAAATGTTAGTGCTGTGCAGATGAGCAGCTCCTGTCCCAGAGAGGAAAAAAAAAAACAACAACAAAAAATGCAAGTACTCTGCAATTCACTCATTCCTTGGAATAATGGTAAACATCGACTAGGGGCTCACAACCTTCCAGTGGTTTCATCAGCAGAGCCACCAGAACTCATTGTGACAATAAAAGGCGTAATTTTGCCAATAAAAACAATGAATAGATGTGAGAAACAGTGAAACAAAGCCCAGTGCTCTTGTTGCCATCCATTTATTACAGTTAGTTAGATAACTTAGTTACTTCCAGAACTCAAGTGAGATACTCTTTGCTACCAGGAAAAGGGGACTTTGTCTCGGGGTTTTTATTTTCTTTTGTGTAGAAGGTTTGAAAGAATTTTACAGAGGAAAAACATCAGTCTTAAAGGTGAGCTGGCTGAGAAGGCTGCTGAGAGGCTTTTTTTGCCTTTCTTATGACAGGAATCTTGCAGAGTTTGTGTAGGGTTTGATTTTGGAAAGACAATTAAGAGTCTAACTTGCAGCTGGTTCCTCTCAAAGTTTTTTCCTCTGTAGCCCTGATGATCAGTGCTTTCCCAAATAAAAGAGATGGTGAAACAAGAGTATTACAGGACTCAGGGAAGCAAAAACCAAGCAGTCAAAAGCAGAGTAAAAGAGAATAGAGTGAAATATTTTGAAAACTTTCTGTTGTTTTCTTTCTTCTCATGAAGAAAAGGAACAAAGAGATGCCCCTATGCCAGGGAAAATCTTCATTGAACCCATTGCAGCAGCTTTCCTGTCCCCTTATGGGCATCTGGCCCACAAGGAGTCCCTGACTGCTGTCACCTGCAGCAGCTTGTGCCCAGGGTTTGGCACTAAACCCTCACAAGTCAGCCTGAATTTTCACTGTTCTAAAACTTTTCCACACTTCCCATTTACACAGCTCTGTGGCTTGGCCACTGGGCTGCACAGGGGCCAGGCAGAGGTGGGGAGTGGGAGCTGGCATGTTTTCAGTGTGTGAGGACAGCTCAGAGCTGCCCTGGCTGGGCTGCCACACTGTGGGACGGGCCTGGGGAGGCTACAACCCCTCCATCTGCCCTCGCTCCCACCTTGCAACACAAGGATAGTGGGAGCACAGCTGCTCCTGCTCTACTCACCCTGCCTCACCAAACGGGGTGGTTTCTCCCTCCCACAGCAACATGCAGCCCCAGTTGCTTCTTACTTAGGAGAGAAATCAAACAGGAACATCAATGTCACAGTATCCTAAAAAATGTAACCACTCTGGCTAAACATAGGACAGATGAGACCCCTGGCTCTTTTTTCTTCCAGTCTTTTTTAACTTTAACAACTGAAGTAGTGTTCATCCTTTTCTACATACAACTAGCTGAAGGCAACAACTTGTGAAATAAGTATATGAAGTAGAATCAGTTTGATACTTCTTCACTTAGGCCTCAAGCAAATTAAGCCAAACAAGTCGCAATAAATGGCTTGGGCATTAGTCCAAAAGTCAGAAGGGTTTATAGCACAGTTTTACTGCTGGCTTCCTGTGTCACCTTCAATTCCCTGAAGAGCTGCCTCTCTGAGCATCCCTGACTGCAAAGCAGAGATAATATGCAACTGTCCTAATTCTGTATGAGTCTGTGACAGAGTGTCAGCTTCTAGGAAGTAGTCTTTTTTATATGGCCTGCATGCTTACTGCATCTTATATTGGCTAACAAACAGAGTTAGGTAAGTTACCAAGGAGTTAAGGTTTCCCTGAATAATGTGCAAGGGTTGACTTTTACCTCCTCTATACTCTAAAATTCATAGAGGCATCCCAATACCTCCAAAACTAAGAGCTGAGGTCTTTGATTGTCTGGATTTTCTCCAAAACTAGGGCAGACTATCTGAATTAACACAGGGCAAAATTTCTGTGACTTTTTTTTTGTGGTAGAAATAGTGTTCAGAGCTTTCAAAATGTAACTTGCTCACAAGGCATGTTTGACAATGTAAAAGGAGAACATTTCCTCCCTGAAGTTCACGTGGTAGGCTGACTAAAGCTCTCTGGGGGTTCCCCTTCTGCAGACTTCAAGAAGGGGAAATGTTGCCAAATATATCAGATCATCTCTTTTCTTCTACTCCTTCCTGCCTGCAGACAGAACTCCCCTTTGATACCCCATAGAGTTCCTCTGGTGGACAAGGTAAAAACCTCAGCTTTTCTTTTTGTCATATGCTACACTCATAAATTTTTCCCTCCATATTCCCAACTTCCCTGCTTTGTCTTCTCCCTATTAGAAAACCATATGCTTTCTCAGTGGTTCAAGTGTCCTGATACTATAAAGCAGGGAAAGTTCATTGACTACATAAGCCCACTCATTTTCCTCTTCTACAGAGTTGAGCTCTGCCTTATTCATCCTTCTCATCTTTTTCCAGACTACATTCATCTTGCTGAAAGTTCATGTGTGGTCTAAGCTCGCCATCTAGGCTTCTTAATAGAGACGTAGAAAATTATTCATTTCATGTCTGTTTTAAAACTTCAGAGGATAAAATTACTCACCTTGGGAGGAGCTTTTCTAATTCTTACCCCCCAACCCCCAATCCTCTCAAGAGGAAGTCTAGACAAAAGTTTAGACTGAATGCTTAACATGCTTTGATGAAAATCAGATGGGATGACTTCCAGTCCCACTTACCAAAACCTTCCCCTTAAGTAGTTGCTCTGCTCCTCCATTCACTAGTAGTTTGGAAACTAAAGAGGCATCTCAAGGAGCCCCAAAAGGAAGGTGGCATGTCATGATTTATAAAGCTTGCAAAGCAGTTGATCCACTGAACCCAAAAAGGACTGGAAATACTACACAAGTATTGGAAAAGGTTAGTGTTGCCTGTCATGTCTGTACCTCTGCAAAAGACGTGATGTCTGGAAAAAGGGGATACATTACTTCCAAGAACCTCCACCATCTCACCACTTCACTGCTCAAAAAATGACAAGTTAGAAATCAAGAAAACACTAAATTAAATTGCACCCTCAAAAAGGACATTCAGATTACCACAACGCAAGACTCCATTCACAGGCCAATTAGTTAACACCATATTGAGTTTAAAGTCATGCACAGATTGACGTACATCTACAGCTCCAGGATCCTGGAGGAGGAACTTCCAACATGAGCTGTATTTCGGATAAATATGTGAGACACAGTTGCATGCAGGCCTATGGCCTTTCCTGCAGGAAACTCATAGAATGTTTTACTCGATCCAGAGCTTGTGAAATAGAAGAAGGTGGTCTTTCCTTAGAATTTACTGAATCAGAAGAATTTTTGTCCTTATATAGCTGGGAAAATCATTTACCATTAGTGATTTTTAATTTCCCATCTTGAAACAGCATAAACAAATGAAATAAAAATATTAATACAAAAATGTAAAGAAGGTGGTAAATACTTTACATAGTTTTTGTAATAAGTGGTATTTTGTTCTGTATAAACACTCACAGAGAGGGTGTTCTGAAAATTCCCAACTATACTAATATGTTGTATATTTTAATAAAGTCTCCTAACTACATTCTTGGGGTTAAAACAGTATTATTTTATGATATTATGAGGCATTAAAGCATATTATGACACAGAGTTCAGATGGGATTGGGTGGGTTTCCCTCTGAACTCCACAGTTTTATTTCATCTTTTCATACTCTATAACTCCTATGCTCTTGAAAGATGAAACTCAAAAAACCTTGCTGTGCATAGGATTTTAATGAAGTTTTCAGAAAAAAAATAGTTGTTAACACAACCTGATAGATGGTTTGAACCAACACTCTTTCTCCTGTCAGATGTAATACTCTTCCAGAACAGACCACTTTTTGATCATGGATATAATAAACCCAGATTCAGGAATATTCTTCATCAGTTGTACAGAAGTTGGTAAAGTTTTTGTGTCACTTGCACTCTCACTCATAAGTATATGTTTAAGTGTTGGAGAAACTGAAGGATTCTAAATTTTAATTTCTGGAAAATATATTATTTTAAATTAGTATAGGCTTAAAAAAATTTATTTCCCTTGAAATTTCAATTTTAACATTTCTGTTAGTTACCGTGCTAGGAGTTCCTTCTAAATGTAATTCTCTTTTCTAAGATAAAAGCTATCCGACCATCATGTTCTGCTAGACCTCAGGCTGGCCTCAGACCCTGGATTAAATCATTACAATCTAGAAACACCTTTAAAAGATATTTGTTTCACAATTTTTTTTCTCTTTTTTTTTGGATCGAGGTTAAAATATTCCCAAGAATTAAAAGCAGTGAAGAGGAAATGACAGTAATCCTCAGGGAGTTCTTAAAAGCAGTCCTCAAAGACAAAATAAATGCTTTTTTGAAAAGCATAGCACTGCGCAGAGAAAATCCTTGTGATGCTTTAGGATCATAATTTCACATTTTAAGGTATGCAACACAAAAAATCCCCTAGGAATTTTAAAATAAAATCTGCAAAGTGCAACAGATCAGAATAATAATAATTTTAATAAATGTCATAATAGTAATAATAACTTAAGATTAACTTCTGAGATGCATAAAATCAAACTTGGAAAAGACGGTGTTGACATTTTATCTGAGGGAGCAGCAACCCTCTAACACAATCCCACACATTTTATATTTGTTGTTGACTAAAACAATGAAGAAGATAGAGCTCTGGTTTTCCTAATGATCAAAGAACACAGAATGACAGCAATCCCATATCTCAGTACTGAAATACAGATCTGCCTGATTACCGTCACACAGCACTAGCACCTCTCAGTGAATTGCTGGGAGAGTGAAATAGTAAAATTCTCATCATTGAACCTTTTAGCACACACAGAGTTCTACTGAAAAATATTTACTGAACACCAAAGAGTATAAAGTAGCCATCAGTAGAATCATAAAATAAAATGTAAAAACCAGCACTCATCTTTTACATCAGACATTATAGATTAAAACACACTGCTACAGAAGTGCTTCAGGTAACAACTGTTCAAAAATCATGTCTATCAAGAGGACTCTTTCGCTGAGTTTCAAGATTAAGAGACAACAGTTTCAGTACCTATATACAGAAATCCTCACTGCCTTAGGTATCTAAGCTTCCACTTACAGTCAACAATTTCAAGGCAGCAATGCAATGGTAACTCAGCTCACATAGGAGAAGCTGGGCAGTTGAATCACTCTCCAGGCAGTTCTGACCATATCAACCAGATATGTGTTGAGGTCAAGTGAGTTTAGACAGCTAGCTCACAGGCGGACACAAGGTTGTCTGAATCCCAAAGCAAATCCCATCTCTTTAAAGGATTTTGAAACATGATATTATGGAACCTCCTGAGTAAAGCATAGCTTCATTCTGTTCCATCTGCTTCCACTAAGAATCAGCCTGGTCCCTGGCTTGGAAGAACAACTTAAATGCTGTATACCAATTAGGGTATGCAATTGATCTTCTTCTGTCCTTTGTGTACGAGACTAAATATATTATTTAATTGTAATATCATATGTTATTATATTTTCTCTCAAAACCCTGTTTGAGAAGGGAAACAGCCTGATGGTACACATGATAAAGGAGAATTTCAGGCACAGAAGAAAACACTACACACTTGTTTGAGATCTCCTTCCATGATTCTCATACGATTTACAGAATCTACTTGGGAGTATTTATCCTGTTCTTTGCTACTGTACTCCTCAGTGAATACTTCTCTCTCTCTGAATCTCTCTCTCTCTCCACTTCTCATTATTTTTTATAGGCAAGTGACTTTTATTTTTTCCCCCTCTGATTCTAATTCAAATCATCTGAGAAACAATTTACATGTAGAAGCTGGGTACCGCAGCTCAGCCAAAACACTATGAAAAACAGACAGGAGGGAACTGATCTGTGATGCATTCCTAGACTTAGAAATCACTGATTTCAATGAAAAATGACAGTAATCACATTGAGAGAAGTACAAAAATATCTCTAGAAGTGATTTCTTAAATTAAGACATTATTACGGTGCTCCAGCAACTGTATGGGACCTCCTCAGGCTGCTGAGGCTGAAACCGACAACCAACTACTTCCCAGGAGATTGCCCTAAGCACACCACAGATTGTCATTCCATGTTTTAAACTAAGCCAGAGCTCAGCCAGGCCCGCTGATGATCACTGTGAGAAGGAGGGTTAGAGGTCTTGGGACCCAACCCAAGAGCCTGCTTATGCATCATGGGTTAAAACATCTGCAAAGAAAATATACAACTGGCTTGCTTAGCAGGAAGTAGCCATTGTTGCTGTCAGGAAAACAAACCAAATCTCTGAAGCCCCGTCTTAGCCACTGCTCTTCCATCATTTGTAAACACATTTGGCTCCTGCTCTAAAGTACTTCAGTAGCTTCTGCCATATTAGAATGATTTCATAGAATTTTTTAATCCCTTTTTCAAGTAAATGAACACAAAGACCTATAAATAAGTTTTAAATTACTGTCTCTATCACACACCGCTGTGGAGGACATAAAATCTCCTGGGAGTTTGATCTGTGTTAATTAAATCTAAAAAAATTCTCCATAAGGTCTAAAGCGTGCTTAATGAATTAACATGGAGGCCCCATTGAGCAAAAGCCTTTTAAACTCCGGTGAAACAAATCAACCCACATTTTATTATTATCCACTTAACAAATTTAATCTGTTGCTTTATATCATGTGAGACCAGTTTTTCATAAATGCTAATTAAAACCATTAAAAATGGAAATCTTCTTCTAAGGGGCTTATGCAAAGCATGAATACTGATGCAAAGAGATAGGCCTGTTTGTCGTTCTGAGAGAAAGATAGTGCTTCTGCTGTAACCAGCTGTGCTTAAGAAATCTGCAGGGAGTAAGTACAGGCGCCTAAAGCAATTTGAAGCATGAAGGGCTACAAAAAGTACCACTTAAAGGAAGCTGGTATTGCCATATCACTGACAGGGTAGCACCAGTTTTGATGAATGCCATCACACTAGAACCACAGAAGGCTGGAGAGAGGAAAAAAAACTAAAATGAAAAATAAAGCACCTCCTAATTTAAATCTTTAGAATCCATATATATTGAAGCCAATTTAGTGATACTCTGTAACCTGACCCATGATTGATGAATGTGTAGGAAAAGTGATGCTTATAGAAAAGACTGGAACTGTCTGGTAGGATGTTCAGAGCATCCCAGAGAGTAACCCTCCCAGCAAGCAGCAGGAAGTTAGAGAATTCACAGGCACACAGATCTTCTTTAGCAACCGGTTTTAATCTGCCAGATTTTGTTTCTCCAAGCATGCAATGAAGAGCACATGAATATGATTGCTGCCAGATTTTCTGCTATTAGATCCTAAACAGGATGGCAGATTAGTAGGTAAAAACATGAAAAGAATACGAAAAGTTCACAGTTTAAAAATCTGTGTAAAGTTCATGTAAGCAGCCTTTAAATCTTGCTTTCTTTACACATACATCTGACCTTTTCTGCTTGCCTTGCACATACAGTCTTTTTTTTTTTTAAGCTCTTCTGACTAATTCATTTCCCAACACTTCAACAAAAAACAGAAATATTAGAGCCTCTCATTCACAAAATCATGGAAAATAACGACTTGAATCACCATCAGGAAATCATCTCATCCATTCCCCAGATCTACTATGTGATAAACTGGACCCATATCATTCCTGAGGGATGTTTGTATAATATGATTTTTAAAAGCTCTAGTAAAAGAAATACCTACACAGAAAACTAGACACTTCTCAGTAGCAGCATGCGTAGGCCCTAGCATAAGCTCACTTTTTACTATTATCTACTTACTATATTTACTAAACCAAAAGTCACTTGCTGTTATTTTACTTTTATATTTATGTCATATTCATATCATATTTTAAAGTATATGCATATACATAAAAAACTTGCATATTATATAGCAGTACAGTTATATTTAGAAACTTCATAATTTTATTTATATCATGAAAATTCTCCTGGCTATTTAATTTTATTAGACAAATATGCCTCTCTATTAGAAGGAGTGTTTTTTAGAAGCTGCACATCATGATTTTAAAACAGTGACTATTTTCTCTTTGTCTTAACTAATCTAACAGCATGCAGACCTCCAAACAATGTTATTCATCTATAAGTGATACTTACTGTCTTAATTTACATTAGCACACACCACAATATAGAATAAATAAGCTAAGTTTACCAAAAAGGGCTGCCACATATTACTGGTAAATGTGGTGATGTTTTATTCAACTGAGGAAAGACAGCTCTGAGTCACTCTCGCTCACATGATGTTCAAGTGCTCACACACAAAAAATAGTATACACAACTTTTTACCCCAGAGACATTATACCTCAAACATCTTAGATCTGCACTTTCACTCTAGTTTCACTTTTTGTCAACATAACACTCTCAGAAAGAAATTTTGCCAACATGGAATCCTACTCTCAAATGTGTTTCAAGAGACATTAAGCTGGCTCAGCCATTCCAACATAAGATTTTTCCTCCATCAGGGGATTCCTTATGTACTTTTAAACAAGGTTATTGTCTTCCCCCTTTTTCGTAAAACATAGTTGGAATGGGAAAATTAAAAAGAAAGAAGCACTACTGTGATAGCTGCAGTTGCAAAAAGAGTTTCCAATGAATCCAGGACACTGAAAAAGTGACAAAATACCACCTTTATCACGTCTTTCTGATTATGTGTCATAAGCAGGTGAGAAAACTGAGGAGACAGAAAAACTCATAGCAGTAAAACTGATGTGATCAGGAGAGGAGAAAACTGAGTCATCTCTGAAAAGCCAGTAGTCAAGTTGTCTCTTATTTTCAGTAGGACTGAAGACAGAAGAAGAGAAAAAATTTAAATAACTATAAATTAGCATTTGGCAGCAGTAATAATGTTGCAAAAAGGAAAAAGAGGTCAAGCTAGAGGAAAACAATGGGGCATTTCCAAACTTAACAATTTAACCATGGCAATATTAATTTCAAAATAACCAGTGGGGATATTTGGGCAAGAACAGGACAGCGACTTCTAAAAGGGCAGAATGATGTGAAAGTGGCAGACTGAAAGACAGGCACAAGTCAGTGCAAACATAGACATCACTCTTAAGCTCCAGTGATAAAATTAAACTGTGAAGAATATTTCTCTATTATTAACAAGAGAGTGGTATCTGATCAGTAAATAGCTGTTCTGTTTGGGCTGCAGCATTCACAGCATGGAACAACCACAATCAATTTTCACATTGGGTAGGAGGCACATGCAATATGTTTGGGACCTAACAAATAGAGTCACCGAGAATTTTGACAGCAGTTGAACAAAATACATAGAAATACAAAAAATAAAGAAAAACTAGAAAAACTTGTATTTCATCAGAAAAGAAAATGACATACAAATTCTAAGCTAAATGCTTTACATAAGGAAATTAGACTTACCTTTTCCTGTTGTTTATTTATATACATTTACTTATGAAAAGTGAGTGTAAAATTAAGCTAAAGCCAAAGGGTAGTGTTAAAATTTGTGACGTAAGATAAACCTGTCTTGTGTACACATTCACGATTTATCATGATGCCATTTTATTGTGTAATTCAGGTAGCACCTATGTATAAAATAACTTCTTCTAGCTTTTCTTCTAGCTTCCAGACTATTTATGTCTTTCACTTCCCCACCTTTTCCTTATATTACCTTACCACCCAAAAGAAGTCCTTAGTCCTACGAAGAACACAGCACCTTATTTTTTGACATATTCTCAAATAAGTAAGGTAAATGGAGAAACTTTCTGTGTTAGACTGCAAAAGTTAGAGTGAAAAGGATAACAAAGATGCCAAAACTATGGTGAGTCATTCGAACACAATGTAGAGACAATCTCATAGAAAAACCTACTGGCAAAATTGTGGCCAAGAAACAAAAAATTGGTCCACACAATAGTAGCAAGGAAAAAATACCATTTTGGAATTCAAATACATGACATTAAAAGAGTTTCTTAAATCTACATCAAACTGCATTTTTTAATTAGCTGTTTAGTATCCAGTCCTGCAATAATCTCTTCCCTTACTAACAGCACAGGTTTTTTTTCAGGTAAATATATACATAATGCTTCTTCCTTCTTACACCATAAGGACAAAGCTCATGATCACTGAGGGTAAGCAAAGGGAAAAATAGGATTCATGACACTTCCTACCCAAACCTACTTTCAAAGCCCTAGTGTTGCCTTGTTTACTATAAGCTTTTTGTTTTTAACCTTGGAGTTAAATATTTTCTCACACAGTTTTATGTAAATAGAGCCGATGTTTACTTAACGGTATTTTCAGTTTTTCATTCCTTTTGTGATATGACCACTTGAATGGGCACCTTTCTTCTCCAGTAAAGATGGAGAAGGAAGTGACATGCTCTCCAATCCCATGTAGTATTGGAATGTGTATAAAAATAATGTAGTGTCAATAAATCAACGTCATTTGCTCCTTTCTGCTGAACCTGGCATGTGTCAGAGCCTCTTTATTGTGTCTCCACGGACACACCCTAGAGAGCTGGATATGCTACATCATACACACATACATAGATGAGTATATGTATTTTGTGCCTGTACACCTATATATGGCCTATTTCTGTCCAGCCACTTCCAGGTACTCTACCTGCATCACAAGCTGGGTGACACCGAGCTCAGCACTGACACGATGTACACATGCACAAAACAAATGCATGGAGCACAGCGTCAGTGCAGGCTAAACCTCCATAGCCATGGCACACACATGGAGGGGCCTCTCCTCTCTTGGAAGATCAAACTGTTGAATGCATGACAGATATTTCCTCTTTGGAGGCCAAGTCCCCACTCTAGACTCCAGGACTTATTTCTACACTAGGAAATGGTGAAGAGGCATAACTACATTTAGGATAGATTTAAAAACGGCATGTTTAAACATCACATGTTTTGCAGTATGTTGAAAGAATTTAGATCCCCCTTTCTTTATGTCTAAAAATATGCAGTGACATTTGAAAGAAGGAAGTATGGTCCAAATATAGATGTGGGAGATTTCAGTATTGTCATTTTGTGCTGCGAAGAACTATAAAATAACCAAACACCCATTGTTCCATATACAGAGAGCCATTACCAGAAACGGAGCAATTACAGAACACTGCACATTTTCCACACATTCAGGGCATGACTTTGATGTCTTTGTTCATGCTTAACAGTGCTTCACTTCCTGAGTAGCTCCACTTATGTTAGTAATAGCACTCATGCAATATGAATAAACATATCCTAAAATTGCATAATTTTTAATATTCCTTTATTTTTCTTTTAAACCTTAAGTAGATATAAACACATCCTTCCATTTTTGTGGGTTTACTTTGGAAGAAATCTCCTTTCAAGGACAAATGAACTGAAACAATCACTGACAAATTTTTAGCAGAGTAAAATAATAAAATCATTACTTTAAATCTTAGGTATGTCATGGAAAGATAATGCTTTTCAGATGCATTGAGAAGCTAAGAATTTTTCTATTAATTATGGCTATTAATTGAAAAATATATCCTAAGTACTTTGGAAAATATGAGGGAAATGACTGCTATTAGGAAAGTAAAAACATGTCATATTTTTGAAAGCAATTCTACCATTTCATGATAAATTGCTGAACATGCCTAATTTTATGAGACATCCAGTTCTAAGGACACTCTGGGGGCAGTAGCACATTAATAGGCTTTCTGCCTCTGTAAAATTTGCAGAACCTGAACGCCAATAAAACATCAAGTTTGGGTTAAGGTTTGGGGGTGTTGGGTTGGATTTTTTTTCAAATAATGGGCTTTAAGTTTAAATTGACCAAAGAAGAATCAGGACCTCATTACTTCCCCAGCATCAGAGGTTTTATAGAACATGGTCTCATTTGATTTTTTTCTCTGTCTTTTATCTAGCTTCATTTCTCTCAGCTTGAGAAACCTCTGATAATCAGGTAGAGAAGAGATTACTTTCCTACTACCTTGTATCCAGGCCAGCTATGACAAGTAGTAAATAACATTCTCTGTCTGTCATTATGCCATTCTAAAACCTCTGACCAACATCAGCAACAATGATGCAACTTTATGTCCCATACCATTTATACCTACTTCTTACAGCCAAGAGGTGAGAGGAAGCCAGTGTGCCAGAGTCCAATTGAGTGTAAAATCATTACATCAGATTCTACATCTTTCAAAATCCCACATCAGATTTGCTGCTCTTTCATCAAAAGCACAACATAAAGCCAAGAGAAGAGGGATCAAGCCTGGTTAACTATCCTTTCACTTCCACACAATAAGTTTTATGTGGCTGGAAATCTTTCCTCCAGAAAAACTCGGAGAAGTGTAGCCCCAAAGAGAGCACCAGAGCTTACAGAATCATAGAATGGTGTGGCCTGGAAGGCATCTTAAAGATCATCTAGTTCCAATCTCCCTGCCATGGGCAAGGACACCTTGCACTACACCAGGTTGCTCAAAGTTCCATCCAGCCTTGAACATTCCAGGGATAGGACATCCATAGCTTCTCAGGGCAATTCATGCCAGCATCTCACCACCCTCAGAGTAAACCATTTTTTTCTAATATCTAATCTAAATAAACTCTGTGTAAATTTAAAGCCACTCCCCCTTCTTTTATCACTACATATCCTTGTAAAAATCTTGAACAGGACTGAGCCATCAGCCCTGACCCAGCTGTGGAGTGCACTGGACAGCAGGACAGGAACAGCCACAGCTCTCTCCCTCGTTGCTCTACCCTTTTCCCACCCTCAGCGCAGATGGGGATGCACAGTTGAAGTGAGGACAAGAAGATGACTCAGGCCTGAACATCAGCCAGCATCAAGTATTGAGGAGCACACCTGCACACACTGCTGCAACTGTGATTTCTAGCAGCATACATCTAAGGATGTGATGCAGCCAAGAACACCAGACCTGTGTCTAAACATCAACCTTTTGAAACACTACAATAGCCACGTAGTAGCATCAATGTACTCAGTATATCACATGCAAAATTTTACACATAGTACTGAACTTCACAGCATCTTCATAAATCAGGTAAACACACTGGCATAAATGTTACTCTCTCCTTTAACATATTCGTTTTCTCTCTTCATTAGCCCCTTAAACTATGATACAAAGCATTTTATGGCAATGAAATGTCTTTTCCTGTTTGTCTGACACAATTATCTCTAGCCTATTCAGAACATCTCTGTAATACAAACACATAACTGAAAAACATTTTAATTGCCACAGCTTGCTGCAGTGAAGATATCCCTTTTGATTTTAATCAATAATTAATATATTTCAATCATTAATATCTGTTTTCTTGTTTTTATTTCTTCAAGAAATATTCTGAAAAATATTACCTTCAGTAATGCTGCAGGCACATTATTTGCTGTATGCATTTTCTGTATTGGCTTTTCAGACACAGAACATGTTCTCTTTCTGTTCTAAATGAGTGTCTTTGTCTCCCCGTAGACAAGGTCATGCTATATAAACCAAAGTTGCTTCCTCTTTTTTACAGAAAACTTGTTCCCCATTTATTAAACAGAGATGTTAAGTGATGACTAATACATAAGTGTAACTATTTTGACTACTGTCAGCCTCTCAAAGAAATTTCAGGATATTACTTTAAGATTAGAAATAAGAAATATTTATAGAATGCTATTCCTCTAACACAATTCTGCTAAAGAGGCCATGAAAAATAGCACAGTATCTCTTAGCATCTAACACTGCATATGATAAAAAACCAAATACATGTGTTAGTCTAACAAATAGCAACACTATTCAATACCAAAATCTAAACTAAAAGAAATACAGCTGATGACTACTTCCTTACAATATCTACTGTATTTAGAAAAAATTAAAATATGTAAATATTTTATTATCATTTTAAATTATGGTATTATTTCTCTCTTTAATCACTTTAAGTGTTGCAGAAAATCAATACACACTTTGTGTCATTTTTCAGACAGTAAAAATGTGGATATACTTAACAGGCATTGTGACAGATTCAGAAAATAACATTTACCATTTCATTATTAAAGCTCAGGATTCAAAATATATTTCCTGCTCTGCAAATGGCTCTGTATCTAATTTTTCTTCTATTGCATTTGGTGATGAAATGTACTTTTTGTCTATATGAATTCGAGATGTTTTTCTAACCAATTCAGGAGCTTTCAGGAAATAAACTCTTTATGTCAAATCTCATTTATTCATAAATCTTACGTGTACTGTACACAAAAAAGGCATCTCCGGCTAGAAAAGGACTAATCACTTCAGGGAGGTTTATAAACCATTTTTCTGAGTTTGTGGCAGTCTTTTCCAAAGTTGTCATGTGTATGCTTTTTCCTCGGGCATGTTATCTTTTCCACAGGAAATTATTTTCCAGACAAAACTTTCACAAAATCTTTTCCTTTGTTTAGAATTTAATATATGCTTCAACATATTCAAAATGTAGACAACTCTGGATACTTCTGAAGTATGTGGGTTTCTTAGAAACATCAGATGTAGTATGATCAGGGCTAATTCATATCTGTGAAATGTTGCCGCTTTAGAAAATTTCAGGATATGTAGTTGTAAAAGCCTACCACCTGACAGTACTGCAGTGCTCTTCAGAACCTTCGGTTTCATAACTTCTGAGTTTTTAGAGCACGCTTATGAGAAGTAATGTATCTGTCCCGGAAATTCCCTGCTAAAGTGCTTCTATTCTTCCCCTAAATAAGGATCAATTGGTTTTGACAGTCCAACTGTTTTGTCGGTTTTGACACCTACCAACAGCATCCAAATCCAAAGGTCAAGAGATGATAACCACAAAGATTAGCAGCTCCTAACATTTGGTTTATAAATCCTTTGCTATAACCAGTTTGCTTGCTGTTTCTGAGTTTTGACATTGAAATGCGAGTGAACATATACATTGACAATTGACAAAGTTTTTCTAGTGCTGTTAGTCAGGCCAAAGCCACAGCCTTCCCACAGGCCACAAAAGGTGCCAGGACCCCATGAGTGTATAGGAACCACCTGGGTTCCTCCAGCCCCTGCTGAGAGTGCACTGGAGGCCACAATGCCATCTTAACACTAGACATAACAAAATCTGGTCAAATGTGAGTTATAGACCCCCACAATGTCATTTTAGTTGATTTCCATTCATGCTACCCTTCTCTGTACTCCCACGGTTTCATTATATTGCTTCACCTGAAAATTCCCTAACTACATACCCAACTCCCCACCCACACATACAAATACCGTGACACAAGATGTCACTTGTCTTGCACACTCTTGTGAAAGAACTGTAAAAGGAAGCATTCCACCAACCTCAAATCTCCCTTTTCTATAGCTTAACCTCACTGCACAGTAAATCCTCATACTTTAACAGCTACCAAAGAAAGCTGAAAAGGATTATCAGCAAATGGCAGAAACGGAGAACACTGTTAATAGCGCCTAACAATTTTCTTCTTCATAACATACCTGTTCTTTGCGCCCAATCCTTCATACAGCATCATAATGTATTGCAAGTCTTTAGAGATGAACCAGAACTTCTAGCTTGTAATATTACATAGAGGCTGCTGCGGCAGGACAGTCTAGAGCATTATCTAAGAGACAAAGTTTCTGACTACTTTTTCTCTTTCTCCAGAATTTCTGATTGTCTCAACAATCATACTGAAGAAGGAAAAAGGAAATACTATGGACATTTTAGTTACTATGTATTTTGTTATAGGAATTTTTTCTATTCTTCCCCACTCTACTTACTGGTTACTTCCTCTTTATTCAATATGACTGATTTGTAAAGTGATAACAACCTAGTTCTTGTTAGAAACTCCCAGGAGGTGCTGCAGCAGCAGATGCTGCGGTTTAACTGCTGAGTCATTGTGTCGTCTGATTATGTGAAAAATTACATCCAAGTTTAGAGATTTCTATCAAAATTAAAACAAAATCACTAGATACTTCTAAAATGCTTTATTCTGGATCTATGTTCGTGCAATAAAGAACTAAGGATTAAGAAAATATGCTGCAGACCTTTACAGAGAAGTGGAATGTTCAGTAGGATGAAGTGTCTGAGCTTCCTATCCACTACTCAGTGGGACTGTGTGTGCCTGTCTTTCTGGAAGAGACCTTACGCTAGGAAACAGCATTTCTAAAACTTAAGAAGAAAGAAAATTCTAGACACACAGCCTCAACTAACAGTCCTCAATGTTGAGAACACAGGTGATGCAACACTTTTTGACCCTACTTTCATTAGCAATGTATGGAGACAGATTTATTTATTTTTTTAAAACTAAATCAAATGCATGATAATGACAGCAGATAGAATAATGGAAATAAATAGAAGAAAAAAACCATGATTACCACAGTATTCATGACCTCTGTCCCTCCAAAATTATCTGAAAGAGCACGGAAACTCAATACAGACCCTGCAGGCTGGGTACTGCCACAGGCTCTATTCTCAGGACAGAGATAGGCAGAAGGGAACACAGGACAGAGAGCACTTCCCCAGCACTTCCTAGAGATTTTCTGTCTAGGGTATAAAGAGAGTCAGGAATATAGCCTGCAATTTCTGGACATTTCCAGTAGTACCTACCAGTCCATGCTGTTTATATGTCTGCATTAGGTAAATATAGGTATGCATTTATAGGTCTGCATTAGTTGTCCCACTTTTTCCTTCAAAGATGAAAACCTAATTTCAGCAATGAAATTCTAAGCCTGATGTTCTGTATAGGTTCCCTTGACATGCCCTATATGTACCTGCTCTTTAAAAAGATTTCTATGTATTCTCCACTGATTGCCAAATTGTCCAAGCCTAGGAGGAGAAGGAACAATATATAAGGGAAGAATTAGTCATTTTGCACTCAGGCAATTCTATCTTTGGTCATGTATTGACAAGGAAATGACAAATCGCAAATAAGTTCTTTCTTGATGTTGAATAATTGCATGTCACACTAGAACAGGAACAATAATTATTTCTTTAGAGATTGTTGGAGAGAAGTTTATACAGCAACACCCATGTTATCCTATTTTGGCTTGCAATGTTATTCATGAGGCTTATTATGTGACATATACATCTAAACTCCCTGAAAGAAAAAAAATCCTGCAATTCATGCAGCTGAAATACAGCTGCAAATGAACCACCCACTCCACACATCTTCCCTCCAGGTAAAGATATGGAAGAGCACGAGATAGAAGAATATATTTCTATAGTTAGAGTGAAGTCCATGATCCTTTCCCCTTTCTGGGTGTACTTAATATGGGCCATATTTGGTGAGATTTTGGCAGCTCTTCTGTAGAGACAGCAAACTCCACTGCTCCCTAACACCACTGTTCTCACCAGGCACAACCTGCTGCAAAGAAGAAGACATTGAAAACGGTGGGTGAAGAGGCTTAGGGTTCTGGCTTCAGCGGGGAGCTCACACGGAGTGAGGTGTGAGGTACCCAGGGATGTCCGGGAGTAAGCCTGCTGCAGCGTGCGCTGGTCCAAGCACGGCCAGCAGCCGGCCCTACACCGCAGTCTGCCACTAGAGGGAACACGAACATGCTAGAATCGGGAACATAGGAAAATCTGATATTCGCATTTTCTTTTTTATATCCCTTTTAGAATTCTTTATCAAAATTGTCACCTATATAATGTTTCTGAAATGTCCTCTACTGGTCCATTTCAAGCCAGAAAAAGTACAGTAATAAGGTTTAAGTGCAAGTGATAGGGAAAGCTTTTGAAGTGAAAAAAGTTACCTGCAATTCAATTTTTTGCAACCCATGTACTCCATTTTCTTTCCGATTTGCAGAAAAGCCCAGCAATATCACTAAATTTTTTGTAAGTAAATCTGAGCAAGGACTTTTCAAGGAAAACAGCCCAGCAGAAAATACTGACTCACTAAAGAATTCTCTCTTTTTTTCTTTTTCCAGAAAAAAAAAACCCTGTATTTAAGTACAGTAAGTTCTTGATTTCAGCTTCCATGGAATTTCTGTGCAGAGCAAAAGTATAAATTGCAGTAGCAGAGAAGCCTTCCTTTCCAACTTTCTTGCATCCCAGGTCAGACACACAATCAAGAAGCACTCATGCAACATTGATTTGGTCTGTTTTTCAGATGCTGTTTCAGCTTCCATAAACAAATGAGAAAACCTGCTGAAGCAGGAGTTCTTTCCTTATGAGTTGCACTAACTAGGGGCATATTCACTATTTTGGAATCTCTTTCTCCAAGAAATTTGTACCTTCTAGTTTATTCTAAGACAACACTGAACCTTTAAAGGTCAGAAACTACTGTATTACAAAAAATCTTTTCCATATTCAGATCAACACCCCTCCAGTAGTTGTCACAAGCAATACTGTGTTTGGGGTTTATTGTCTTTAATGGGAAGCCCCCTTAGAGAAATACAAGAATTCAGTTCTGCTTGTAGTTGTCTTTCCTCCCTTGTACTTAAGAAGTCTGTATATTTAAGTGAGAGGTTGTTTGACTGGACCAGTTACTTACATGTTGAAAGATATGGAAAAATCTTATTATTTGAGTATTTGTTTATAATGTGGGAAAAAGTTTTACATGGTCCTGATCCCTCGTGAGAGAGAAGAGCATTCCCTATGTATGGCACCCCCGAGTACATGGCAAGACTAATACATCTTCAGAAAATATAGAAGCCATCAACAGATAAACCTACCCATGTAAAGCAGTACAGTGGGTAGGCAGTTAAACCCCTGTCATCCACATTGCTAACAGGGTTTTTAAAATACTAATTTAAGACCTCAACATAATTTCCACAAAATAATTAATAGTTTCCGTGACATACAAAACATATACATAATTTGAAATAAATAAAATTTAAAAATATGTGTTTGGGGTGTTAATACCTACTGAGAAGATAAAGCTTTAAACACCAAATGAGGCAGTTTTTAATTAAAAATAATTTAGAATTTAAAATTTAAAATAAAATAGACTCTAGACAGGACAAGCTCTCTCAAGATTATCCATAGATTAAGGAAAACAATCGAAAGAATATTCATAGTAGTGCTCCACTACTTCTAGGAAAATAAATACTGCATAAGCCCATAAGGTGGCAGCAAACTCCTTTTAAAGTGAGCGCGTTAACTATCCGCTGTTTTGCACCAAGTTGATGTTATTGATGTGTTTTAACACAGTCTCTTCATCGTCCAATTATCATTAAAAAATTAGTACACCAGTAGCATATGTATTCCTCTGATTTCAAAAGAATTAGTTCTCACTGTATAAATCAGATGCTTTAATATTTAATAAAGTAAAACTAAATGCCATTTAGAACCCTGAGGGGAAAAAAAAGAATAAAACCTCCCACAATGAAGGGACAGAATGTGCCCCACTGTGAACTGACTGGTAACTTCTTTTCATGATACATCAGCTGACCTCAGTGCTCTGGCTGTTGAATGAGCAGAATTGACAACATGGCTTATGCAACAGCTCATTGCAACAAAATCCCCTTCTCTAAGTTTTCACATTACTGAGCCCCACGCCTTTTTAATACCCAGCAACTCCAGAAAGCATGTATTTGCAAGCAGCTCAGAAAATACCTTACTTTTCACAGATATGTTTACAGCTAAGAAATCTGTCCATCTGTGTGCTAGAGGTTCACCGTCAGAAATGAACAAGCTGAATTGTGTGTGAAATATTGTCATTGTCATTGATTCTACAACTCTATGGTTGAAACATGATATCTGTGGTGCTGACAAGTCTGTACAAGTGTCATCTACCAGCCCTGTCCCTGTTTTTCAAATCTGGTTGATGCTGGAAACAAGGTGTCATATGTTTGGAGTTTCCCAGTTGTATTTAATCTTTTTGCACTAAAAACATGTCCAAGCAGAGTGAGAGGTACTGTATATTTGTAAAGGATTGCAAATCATAGAGTAATGGCTAGACTTCTGGCCTCACACACATCCCAGGTACCCATAGAATCACAGAAACATTTAGGTTGGAAAAGACCTTCAAGAGTTCATCTGTTAACCCAGCACTCAAGTCCACCACTAAACCATGTCTCCAAGCAGCACATCCACTTGTGTTTTGAACATTTCCAGAGACACTGATTCCACTGCTTCACAGGGAAGCCTGTTCCAATGCTTGACCATCCTTTCAGTAAAGAAATTTTTCCTGATATTCAATATAAACCTTCCCTACTGCAACTTGAGGCCATTTCCTCTTGTGCTGGCCCTTTTCACTTGGGAGAAGAGACCAACCCCAACCTGTCCACAATGTCTTTTCAGATAGTTGTAGGGAGAAATAAAACTCCCCCAATAAGGTAGTTCCCCCTCTGAATCTACATTTCTAAACTCAGTACACATATAGTTAGTCAGGTACTTCTGCAAGTGTTTGATTCACTGAATCTATATTGCACAGGTATTTCCATAATTTCATCATAATTTCTGATGCTGTACAAATAGTAGCCCATAGCACCCACCGTTCATAGACCACACTAACACACACATGCACACACACACAAAAGTGTATATAGCTGGCATTTAATTTTGGTCATAGTATACACTAGCCTAACCACATTACTGGAGTCTATATTTAACAGCGAGAGCTTGCTTCCCTGGTTTCCAAATAAAGACGATTTTTATGCTTGCTACCCAGCAATCTGAACCTGGAATTGTGCAAATCAAGCTGTGTTAAAAGCTGTTCAGCTTGTAAAACAAACAAGATTTGTCAGAGCCTTCCTTGGCTTCATCAACAAACTAACGAATGAACAAGTTGTGGACATCCATTAACAGCAAGACAAAGCAGCTTGTGGAAGTAGACCTGAACTAGATCACTTTGTCTCATAGTCCTCAGGGTTTAGAGACCCAACTTTAGCAACTGTCACCTTTCCCTTGCCTGTAAATGAGCAAGAAGGATTGAATTTGCTGTTTCCTGCCTTTCTCACAGGTGTTTCCTATTCCCAGACCTCTCCTAACTTAGTTCTTGTACAGTTCAGTAGGCACTGTTTTCCCTGTTTCTGCTTCCGTAAACAATCACTGAACGTTGCATTTTGTCAGCTGAGACAAAACAGATCAGTGCACACTATGTTGACACAGAAATACCCAGTGTCAGGATATTCCTTTGACCTTCAAAAATAGCATCCTTTTTTATACGCGTTTCATGTATTACTGTGAGCCATCTGGTTTTCTGATTTCCTGATTCAATAAGATTGTACCTTACTTTGTCATAATTAAAGCATCAATATTAATGACTATACATTACTTTAAATTAAAGTAGTAAAAGAAATTAAACAAGTCCCAAATCTGTTTATTAAATACAATATTGGAAACTTTTCAGAAAACTGAGCTGGTTTAGTCAAGAAGATTTATCAAAAGAGCTTTCACATGGAAGAACTCTGACCTTTAGTTAGCACTATATTTTTTTCCTTTGGACTTAGTTCAAAAGCTAAACTAACCTTGTGTCTTGTGGCAAAGCAAAATAAGCAATAAAATGTCTTCTCTATATAACCAAGAATAATTCTTCAGGCAACTGGAAGATATTCATGCTTTAACACATACTTATTTTGGGAACAGTTTAATAAAACCTAAAAAAATACAGTGGTCTGGTTCTGAATTGTTTTATAAATTTAATGCAGCGATATTTATACACATAATAAAATCATGACATGAGAAAGACACACCTTTATTCAGCACTTACATGAATCAATGACAGTAATAAATTCTGTAATGTCATACAGTTACTCAGTTCCTTCAGAGTTAGAAACAGATCTTTGGATTTGCCTTTTTGGGAATGGAAAACATGGTCCATTCATAGTGCTACTTCTTGTATCAGTGGCTTCCTCATACCTCTCCCTTTTCTCCATGTGAGGTGTAACAATCTCAAGTTTATTCACATAATCTAAAGCCTTAGGAAAATTGAGCTTTTTAAGCAAGGCCCATGTTGGAGCTTTCATTTGTATGTAATTTCAAATGAAATAGTACACTTCCAGAACAGAGAACAGCACTATCACAGCTGGATTTCTTACACTTCTAAGAAGTTGTCAGCCTCACTATGTCATTCCATTTTCTTTTCTAGATACCTGTTGAGCTGTGCCAATTACCTTTTCAGAGCCACATAATAGACAAGCTTGTTGTGATCCACCCTTGCCAATGTGGGACAGAAATGAGCACATGAGCACAGTTAAGGAAGAGGACTGCTTTGTGGAAGTCAGTGATGATTTAGATGTATTTCAAATTACAGCCTGAGGCAGCTGTTTTGACAGCTGCAGACTCTCTCTGGCAAAGGTGTCACAGTTCCCTCTGGTCCCTCTGGTCTCTTGCTTCTTCTCATTCCTTGATGCCAACCCCAACAGAGTGAACTAATTGTAACAGGTAAACTAGAAGAATAATACCCTTGCCTAGGTTTCCTGCTAGCTTAGGAAGGCAAGAAAGTTCACTGCAGAAAAGAGGTGGTGAACCCCTGAAACTAGGAGCTGGAAGATAACATCTGCTAACACCAAGTTTTATCAGAACTAAGTAATGTGAAAAGGAAAGTGCAAAGGGGCAGTGTTTCACTGGAAACAAGTCTGAGGCTTTCAAAAGAAGGTGGCTTGGGGTGAGGATTACCATTAGTCATGACCTTACAAAATTTAGGCTGATGAGCTGGGCAGGTTTGGAGACCAGCCACCAAGTGACTAACTGATGCCTATGATGCTATTCATTTGGTTTTCTGCTGCACATAAAAGCAATTAAATCCTAATTTTACTCCATTACTTTGTCTAAGCCAATTACAACTTCTTAGAATTATAAAAGGGCAAAGGACTGTAATATTCAGTAAAGGACTCAAGTATTGATAAAAATTGCTGGAGAAGGGGTTAAACAGGATGGATTGAAGAAAAAAGAAGCAAAGAAACCAAAGCCATCCACATAAGATGAAACCTTCATTAAGCCACAGCTAGGTAAATCCAAGTACTACTGACTCAGCATCAAGATTGTCTTTGGGTCCTATGAGTGATTTGATTGAACTATTTGGTTGGGTTTCTACAATCCAAAGGAGCTTTCAAAGTTACTTTCTTCCAAGTGTCTACAAATACTTTTGTTTTTGATGAAAAACTCTAAGAGAAAGTTGTATGCCTGATAATAGCTGAGACAGACAAACTAATCAGCATTTCTTGGAACCTTATTTAATGGTTACTCCAGTGAAGATGTGCATTCATACAGTCCTCCTGCCACCTTTGCTTGGCTCTAACAAATGTCCAGAGACCCTTCCAAGCTCAGCTGTTCTGTGATTCTGAGAAAATTACTTAAACTAGCCTGGACTCAAGGCTGCAAATACTCACCAAGCAAAGGGAGATCTGACAAGAAGCAGTGTGATTAACTACATATGAAAGATAAAAAGAAATTGCTGTCTCTAAAGGATGAATCACTTCACCTTAAGACTGCTGTGTGAGTAAGCCAGATGAAGCACACACTAGCAGTACTTATTTCTTTCCACAGATTTTAAAGAGAGCTCAGAGGGACTAGCTTTGACTCAAACATTTAACTCCTACACATGTAAAATTGAACCATAAAAAGCTCTTGCTTAATAATGACAGACAACTGTATACAGGGAATACAGGAAGTTGTAGACTACCCTACAACCTGCACTGACACCTGAACAATAATGATGATTGCACAGATATCTACTGAGCAATGACCTGTGTTAAAGGTAGGTATTGCTACCACCAGTACTGCTGTTACACCACTCACAGTGTAGCTCTCTTCTCATCAGTACTCAGGATCTGCTCTTTTATTTACTTATTCTGGTTTCATGTTGCTTCTGTTTATTATTTTTCTTCAGATTGAGCTTCTTGTCACTTCTAGAAACACCCACAGGTAACTGTCTTTCTCACTGAGGTGTTTCTAGACTGGTTCAGGATTAGATATTCCCTGCCTTTTTAGTCATTAGCTTTTGGCTGATCCCAGAGAAATCTGCTGTTCATCCATGCTGGGGATACATAGTTAGCTGCTGAACAGAAATTCAGCAAACAGTTTGGTAGTTAGTAGAGCAGCTTGTTTAGAGAGGCTTAAAAAACCATGCTCCAGGTTGCATGGAACTGTGCAGCAGTCCTGGTGATGTGCTGTGTGGTGCTGTCTCTGCTACCAGCTGGAGAAAGCACATCAAAGACCTCAATCCTGATGACACTCTGGAGGGCAAACGGACACGTTGTGGCCAGGTGACAGGCTGAAAGGAGTCTGGGCTGGTGTTAATGGTGGCCTAATCTGTGGGAGGTGTGCTTTGTTGAGGCTGCCAGATGAAGGGGTTGTGAGGTGAGTTGACTGCACACTATACTGGAGGAGGAAGAAAAGAGCACCAGGTCTTCCTAACACCATACAGAGGCAAGAGCCTGAGCCACACAATGAGTAAGCATGGCAAGAGGCTATGCTTGAACCCACGGTGGAAGGAGATCCCCCTCTGAGGGGAAAACTGGAAGCATATGCCTTCTGACACCAACAGAATGGGTCCTCCTCTGCCTTCAGATCTGAGTTTAGAGTGTCCTGAGAGTCAAAAAATGGATACAAGCTCCACTGGGGAGACTCTGGAGCCCAAAATACGCATTAGCATCAAGGTGAAGTAGTATCTGACAGTGGTTGGAGACCCCCTTGTGTAGGGGATGGAGTTGCTGTCAGAGTTTCCTGCTCGCTGTATTGATTAAGGACATTGTGGAGAAAGTGCTGGGGCTCATTGTGCCCTCAGACTAGTATTTCTGATTGTCTATCCACACAGGCACCGAGGGAGACCTGGAGCAACTCTAGAGGGTCTACTTTGCTGAAGTGGCAGAGTAGATGGGAATCCAAGAAGAATTTTCCACAATCCCACAGGTGAAAGGGAAAGGTCTGGGAAGACTGAACGTACTCTATTTTACCAAGTGGTTGTGTGGCTGATGTCATGACTACTACTTTGGTTTTTATGACCATGTTGTAAATTCCTTTTTCCATGATAGGGGAACAAGTCAGAGGCAAATGTAGGTCACAGTCAAAACTTGTTAGAGCATTTACTATTTAAGCTATTGCTATTAACAGAAGTTAACTATTCACACAGTACATTTCCCTCACACAGTTCACTTACACACACACAATTACTAGTTAGAGCAATGGTTTAAAAGCCAGCCTCAGATGCTTACTCAGAAGCAGAGTCACATTGATGCATCAGTGGATTGTATGAAAGCTTTTGAGAATGGTCCCTCCAACAGCCCTTTTTTTATCAGCAGTATGTGCAGTCCTGTAACATTTATTTGCATACAGCAGCCTCCAGTGCTTCCTGATGCAGTCTGAGCTACACAACCTATTGTCAATGCTAGTGCAAGCTAGTGGCCAAGTACAGATTCAGCAAACTCATGTCCTGAGTTTTTTCAGTTCTTGTGGATTCAAAAGGACATCACTGATGGATGGACAGAAGCTCTGTAGAAAAGAGAGGCAGAGGAGGAGAGGGCATTGCTGAATACGTGAATGAGCACTTTGAGTGTTGCTTTGTAGTAAGCGACAGACTGGGTGAAAACTCATGAGTCAGGGTCAGAGAAGAGACCACTGAGGGTGGCACTGTGCTCAGGAAGTAAATGAAGCTTCTGTGAAGTTTTTTTTAAGCAACTCATACCAGACTCTGGCTCTTATGGGAGACTTTATCTTTTCTTACATCTTCTAAAGGGGTGACACAGCGAGATGAAAATCTAGGAGGCATCTGGAGGGTGTCAGGGAAAACTTATTACCACATACTTTAGGGGTACCAACCACGATCTTGAACAAGAACTGCTTGGCAATGTGATAATCAGTGGCAGCCTTGGCTGTAGGGACCAGGAAACAGTGGAGTTCAAAATCCCAAAGAGGGAGGAGAAAGGTGAATATACAGACCTCATAATCAGAAGAGCAAGATTTGCCTTCCTCAAGGAACTGATACATGGGATCCTGTGGGAGGGATCTCTGAAAGCAAAAAGTTCAAGAGACCTGGCACGTCCTCCAGGAAGCCTTCAAGTGCAAAACCAGAATTATCCTAATACTCAGGAAAATGAGCAGATGTTTCAGACCACTTTTCCTTAAAAGGGAACACAGCTAGGCTCCAGTGTAAAAAAGAAACAAGGGCAAGTTACTAAGAAGAATACAGAAACATTGCCTGGACATGAAGGGATAGTGAGTTATTCACTGCCTTCCTTGCCTCAGTCTGCCCCTGGCCAGGTGCTTCACACTGGCTTCTGTCCTTAGAGAGAGGAAGAGAACCATCCACAGTGGAAAGCAATAGAGTCAAGTATCTTTAAGAAATATTTAACCATACAGATCCACAGGATCAGGTGATATGCATCTGACTGCTTGCCATCACCACTGTAAAGCTGCTTTACACTATTTTTGAAAGACTGTAGAAATCAGAAGATGTTCTGATGACTGGAGGAAGGCTAATGTTGCATTCATCTTAAGATTTTGTTGATCTGAAGAATAGAAATCTGATCAGACACAATTTAGTCCCTTGGAATATCAAAGAATGTGTCATTTTGAAAGCTATTTCTAGGCACAAGAAGGCAAAGAAGGTGATTGGGAATAGGCAGTATGGTTATACCATGTATACCAGAGTATACCATGGTTAACACAGCCAGTGCCAAATGCCTTTTATGATGAAAGAATATTTGTGGATGTGGGGAGTATAGTAGATGTCCTGTGTCTTTTCTTTAGCAAGGCCTTGAGAAGTTCCACAGCTTTCTTGTACCTGTGTCGGGACATTATAGACTACACAGATGAACTACTGGATGTTTCTACTCATTTTCACTGGGATAGAGTCAATTTTCTCCACAGTAGGTGTGTTTTAGATTTGTGCTGAAAAGAGTATTGGTAGTGCAGGGATGCTTTAGTTACCGCTGAGCAGGGCTTATACAGTGAGTCAAAGCCTTTTCTGCTCCTGACATTCCCTCTTCAAGTGAGGAGGCTGGGGGTGCACAAGATGCCCTGGAGGGAAGACAGCCAGAACAGATTACATCTACTGACTGAGGATATTCCAGATTATAGGATGTTGTGCTCAGCACCAAAACTGAGGGAGGTTGGTGGAGCTTGGCTGGGCATTGGTCAGTTGGTGGTGAGCAATTGTTTTCTTTTACATTGTCAAGAAAAAATTATTGGATTTTATTTTCATTTCCCTTTCTTTGGGTTTTTTCCTTACTTTTTATCCCTTTCCCTATTCTACTTATTATATTGCTTTTATTTCATCCATGAGTTTCCTTCAATTTTACCCTTTTGATCCTCTCCCCAGCACTGAGGGAGAGTGAGTGAGTGACTTCATGGGTCTCAGTTGCTAGCTCGGGTTAAACCACAACATTGGGTTAAAAAAACCTGTGTGATTCTTCAGGCTAACTGCATATTGAGTTGTAAAGGAGAAAAAAAAGACTGCAGCTACTAAGTCAAGGGAAGTGATCAATCATCTCAACCTGGCCCTAGTTAAACCACCCTCAGAGGGGCTCCCCAACGTGTGGGGCCTCACATTCAGTTTGGGGGCCCTCAGTATACTAAAGACATTGACCAGTTGTTGAGACTTCTGCAAAGAGCCACCAAGATCATCAATGCCTGGAGCATTTACCTTGTGAAAAGATGCTGAGGGATCTGAGCTTTTTTATCCTCAGAAGAGGCAGCATCAGGGGAACTTAGGGACCATCAAGAAGACAGAGTCAGGCTATTTCCTAAGTTGCAGTGGGAAAATGAGAAACAGTGTCCATAAACTCAACAGATGGGATATCCTGACTATACAAGGAAAACATTACAAATAAGCTCTGGAGCAGTCTTCTCAGAGGAGCTGCACGAACTCCATCCTTGGAGGTTTTCAAGACACAAGAGGACAAAGCCCTGAGCAATTATATCTGATTGTTGATCCTGCTCTGGCCAGGAGGCTTGAGTGGATGAGCGTGAGCACCCTTCCAATCCGAATGACTCTGTGAAATATTCTCTTTCGCCTCCATCAATTGTATGCAGAGACAAATCATGGGTAAGGCTATGAATGAGTGAACATAACTGCAAATGGCGAGGCTCCCACTCCAATCCATGCAGCAGCAGCTCTGGAAATCTGATCTGGCTTTCCAAATTCAATTCTTTCTTTCTTTATAGGTGAGAACCTTAAAAATACTTACAAAAAATAATTATTTTGAGAACAGTATCACTTTCCCTTTGCTGACCCCTGAAGTATGCCAAGATTACAATCTGTGTAATTCTAAGATCGCACTGTAGTTGGTAGTTGGATGATTTGCTTCTCACCAGGTTCACCTGCCCTTCAAACAAGAAAGAAAATCATTAATTAATACTCTCACAAGGAAAAAAAAATATACCAAAATTGTGGTGGCAGTCTTGGTAGAATTATCCGTAGTTATATTAGAATTTCAAAGCAGAAGGTATTTTCAGGCTATACTATACTAATGTGGGGTTTACAATATAATCATAATTATCTCTGAAAGCTAATTTAAAATCACTAGCATTTCATAATGATCATCCAAAGACAAGAAAGACTGTAAAGCAACTAGAGCTTTCTCAGGCTTTACAACAAGACTACTTTTAATGTAATTATAGCAATTAAGACCCTTCTATTAATAACTTTCTTTTCAGATTAATAAGCCACTTATGTAGTACAATATAAAGAGGCTTCTAATTACAGTGACAACATTGTGATTTCTGAAAACTGTTTAATAATGCGTGATAAGTGACTGCCAACTTGCATTAAGATGTTTTAGGAATCCTGCATGAACCTGATGTTTGATAATCCTGTTTTGAAGACATGATTTGATTTGCAAATTGAATTTAAAGGAAAATTCAGCATTCTTCTGCCAAAAGGCATAGAATCTTTCTTTGCAGGGCTGAGCAGACCTTTAAAAGCATAGCAGCACTTGATAAAACAAGTCTGTAATTTGTTGTTATTTGATGTAGCTGGCCATCTGATGCAACGCACACTGATGACAGAAAAACTTCTCTTAATAATCTCAGTGGATCAAAGTCTTAACTGAATTATCTGGTTTAGACAAGGCATTCCCTCAATAGGAAAGATAAGGTAATTAATAAGAAATTAATAAATATAAGTTATTTGACTTAACTAAAATCAGAAAATAATAAAATGTTGAAACTGAGTCTCTATTTAATTGCTTCAGAGCGATATATCTATTTCAGGTATTAATGAAGTTTGTCTCTCGCTGCGTATGAAGCTCCTGGATTCTTGATTTCTTTAATTCTTTTTTTTTTCAAATATCATATGGATTTAAGGAAGAGTTATTCTTCATATTTTAGACATGAACACTGAGATACAGAAAAATCAGATTTTTCAAAAGATTAAGTTAGTTGACTCCACTTCTGAAATTTTTATCCCCAGTACATTATTCTGAGTCATGTATCCTTTTCAGGTTACTGAGCTTAGGGTGAATGGTTGCATGGTATTGACAGGTTTCAGACTGAGCTACCAAATTGTGACATGTTTTTGAGAACACAATTTTTCAAATGTTTATATTATTATTGTAAGAGGATTAAAAATAATAATTGTCTTAAACACTGCTAAGATCACCAAAGGACTTTGCCTACTGTAGCAAACTGTGCAAAGAAGCAACTGCTCATCTAAAACCACCAAAGCCAACCTCTCCAGATACACCTTCTGGATTTCAGGGAACTGGACTGCAATTTAAGCTACCTGACAGGAACTTGAGATAAGATAAAGGCCGTACTATTGTCCAATTATCTCAGGTCTAAGGAGAAGCAAATGAGGCTGAGGGAGGCCACAGCCCATAGACTCATTTGCTGAGGCCAGGTTTGCATGCTCTCCTCCTACAAACCAAGGGGGAGGAGGAGAGTTTTTGGGGAGGTGGTGACGAAGCCTCTGGTCTGCATGAAACAGAGGGGTTGAACATCCACCACCAGAGGCTACAAGCTGAGATTTAGGCCAGATAAGAAGCAGAGACAAAATGGTGCTTTTTACCATGACAGTTGTTTTTCATTACATAAACTGGCCCAGTCGTAAAATTCTCCCTCCTGCCCCCTCAGAAGGTCACATTTTCATGGGACATTCAACTGCCCTGACATGAGAGGCAGCTGTCGTGTCTAGAAAGTGACATAAACCATCACAGACCCTGGAAGCATCCGTCTTACTCCTTCCTGAGGCCTTCCACCAGAGGATTGCACTTGATCCACATGTTGCAACAGATTCACTGTTGCAAATAACATCGTAAAACATCCCCCGACCTCAGGGGACGTGCTTGGGCATTCCCACCTATATCTGAACTATATTAATCCACTGAATTCTGTGTTTCATGGGACCCCCAACACCAACAAGCTCAGAGTGAAAAGGACCAATGGGACACCACTGAATCTGCAGGGGTGGTGACTCTTTCTAAAGTTGTCTCTCTTTCGCTCTCTTTCTCCCTCCCGTCCTCTCTTTTCTATTTCTTTCTGTCTTTCTCTATTTCCCATTTATAGTTAAATAAAATCTGTACTATTGGCTTTGGCATATGGTCTTACTACTTCTTAATTTGAGCAGAGGCATTTCTCTCTAACAATCATAATAATCGTATCATAACAATTATAAGGTTATAATTAAATTCATCTGTTCTTCACTAAAGATGAAAAGAGAAAACCCAGACTTATTTTCTGCAAAAATTCAAGTATTCATTGAACAGATTAGAAATACTAGAATTACAGTTGGACGAATTTTTGGCAGGAATAATCAATTTAATAAAAAAGCAATTTTACATTCTCTAATGGCATCTATGATGCTGGACTGAACCTGACAAATGGGCTTTATAAAAAACCAAAACCAAAACAGCCATTTTCAGGGATCATTTACAAAACCAGGAAAGAAAGGTATATTTTCTTCCCAAACTTTATCCACTAGTGCATAATAAAGTTGCCAGGGAATATAGAAATGGCCCAATTTATATATTCTAAGTATGACTACACTCATAATTATTCCATATTAAATGGTTATCCCTACACAGGGGTTTCTCCTTCACAACAGGGATTCTGCACAGAAAGGGATATATTAGAAAAAGAACATTTCTTGTCAAAGCTGTTCCATACAAAATATTTTAGGTACATATATGGTGAGACAGAATGTTTCCTTACCTTAGAGGTTACAGGATTTGCATGGGAGATTCAGTATAAAAATAAAAAGTATTAGACAAGGCTGTCCCATACTTCAAGTACAGCTGAAGGCCCTAAACACAAGACTATCCAAGAAGTGATCAGTACATCCACTTAGGTTGTTTGCTGAATGTAGCCACTGACTTCTATTCAAAATGCCTCCAAAATGAGTCTCTAGCTGTCAGAAAAAAATTCAGAGAAACAAGCACAAGAATTTTTAGTTCTGGCAAAGAAGGAAAAATATTCTTCACTATTCATGTTCTAGGAAACACCTTAATTAGCTGGCATTAACAATATAAATCAAATCAACTTATTTCTCTCCTCTTATGTTGCACTCCACACACACAAAAAAAATTAGAAGTAAACAAATTTAAAAATAAGAATGGAATGCTATTATGCTGGGTAGGATGTGAAGCAGTAAAACTTTCATCTCAAATGGCTGATGCTTGATAAGGTTATAACAAGCTGAAAATAGACCCTGTACTAGGAAGCACTGGATAGCCTTGGTTCTTGGTACTGTATTTTGTTACTGGTGGAAAAATAAGCAAAGAAATTAATGAAAAAAGAATTTGAGAGGTAGGCACATACATGGGCACACTGAATGCTGACTTTCATTTCTTGTGTACCTTTCTTTTATATTCCCTTAGTAACAGACAAATACAAGATGCTATCAAGTTATATTAAAATGCTTGTTTTGAGAATGGAAGGCAAAACATGGATGAAAAAAGTAAACTAAGACTTCAGTCACTCCGTATAAGGGAGTGGGAAGAAGATGGAAATCAAGTAACAGAGCAGCAAAGCATAGAAAAATGCATACCTAGAGAAGAATGAGGGAAATATATGAAAAGCTCTAATCTGATGAACCACATTGTTCATACAGTTTCTTTTTAATAATGTTTTGTGACTCCTTTAGTCTTTACCTGTAAAGGAGTACAGTTGTTGCATCCATAAAACAGCTGTGATAAATTGTCTTGTAATGTTCCATGCCTGCTATACACAGAAAAGAAGAATTACACCATACAGGCAATGAAGAAGTGAAAAATATAAAAGGAGATACAAGTTCAATAGTTTCCATTTTTCTCAGCACTTGTGCATCCTATTCTATCCAACAGCTTTTGAGACACAATATACCCATTGTCCATTAGTACTAAATGCTTGAACCAGTGAATGATACAGTTTTCAGTTCTTAGTTTACATACTGTTGTAATTTTACTACTTCCTACTGAACAAACCAGAATCTAGACAGTACTGTAGTTCAAGACGTGCGAACATGCTGATAATCTGTGTGACTCAGACTTGTTTCTTGGTCTGTGGTATGTACAACAGACAGCTTCCCCATGGTTCTGTATAGAAGACATGAATTCTAGAGTGTCTCCTGAATAACCAGCCCCCATGCTTGCCTCCATCTATTCATCTTCAAGGGGTAATCCTTAATCCCTTCTGGACATCATTTTGTCGTAAAGCTGTCTCACAGCTGTATTTAATAGTCCTCCCAATTCTGCTTCTGCAATGACTTCTCCAGTTATCTGGCTCCCTCTCTTTGAAGTTCCATGAGAACTTCTCTGCTGCCAACTACCATCATGCTTCTCTCCTTCTGCTCTCTCTGGTGTTTGATTTCTTTCAAAGCCAGTTCAGGTCTCTAAATTAAGCTCACTACACTGACAGAAAATTAAATAATCAAAAGATTAATACATTTCTTCTGGTTACTGAGTTGAACTGGCTACTCAAGGAATGAGGTAAGAACCAGAGACGGCACAAGGAAGGTCATTAGACTGGGCAAAGGGCAGAAATGAAGGAAGAAGGAAAAATCAGAACTGCTGGTTTAGCCAGAAATGGATGTTAGATAGGACCAGATATCTTCTCTCACTGCTCCTCAGCTACACAGCCACCTCTACTGAACAATTCTTTTATTCATGTGAAAATGTTTTTATTTCTCCCCAAAACACATTTGTTAATGGTACGCAAGTCATTAAACCACTTCAAGTCAATTGCACCATGTGGCTGTGTAAAGCTAAAAGCATAGGAGAACTACTTGCAGGACAAGCCCTAAGAAAGAACAAAATCAGTAAGCAAAAATAAGCATTCACTAGTGGCTGAACTTATGCCTTTGTAGGCTCTTCGTCACAGGAAAGAAACCAAATTTTCTGAAAACTTTTGAAAAATGTTTTTATTGGTTGAAAATGCAGTTTCCTCTGATTCTTGAGACAATGTCACCTGCAGTCCTGCATATCAGATCTCTTGAGCCATGCTTTTCATCTGTTTCAGAGCTAGAAAACCTCTACACCAAAGGCTTCCAAGTCAAACAGCAGAATAAAATGGCCAAAGCGAATTGCATGCCATGTATTTTCATTTTAAATGAAGGCACAAATGTAGGGAAACTCTCTCTGTTGCCGACTTATGACTCTCAGCTAGCCTTTCCATCTGCTGGATCAGAGCCTAAATTTGTATTTCAATAGAGACAGCCAATGCTAGGCTCATAATAAGGCCATATGGTATTATTATACGAAGAAGGATTAGAGTGCAGTAGGAAGTCAGAAGTGGCAAGCCCAAGCAGAGAGTTTACTCATTGTAGTTCACATAATTGTCCTAATTTTATTTTTTCTTCCTGTATACCACACATACCATCTGTAACTATAAATCGTATCCCCTGAGAATTGTCCTTTGACAACCTGTAGGTTACTGAGTAAGATCTCAAGTGGGTACCTTTTTGGCTGGGCTAGGAGCAGGTTTCATCAGCAGAAAAAGCAAGAGTGTTTGATTTATCAAAATGACAGATTGGAGACCTATGACCTTAATGACAACTTCAGTCCATTTAATGTAAAAATTTGTGCTTGCAGACCCAAACCAGAAAATTTTTTGATGGCTCTAAAATGAGTCTGGTATGCAGAAAGGCTGATGATCAGAGCCTGTTTCCTAAGATTTAACAGGTTTGCTTTCCTCAGATGTGGGTGGCAAGTAATACAAGACACTGTTATATGAGCAGATACATAAAGAATTCAATTACCTATTAATGTTCCTTGGCATTTGTAGTCATAAAAGCATGATCTCATATACTGTAACGACTTTCTTTCAATAGCATTAGACATCATCTCTGCAAACCTAGGCTGAAGTTATTAAATACACATTACAGCAAAAGAGTTGCTATGATTCTATCCAGATGGTACTTAAATTATCCTTCTCTAAGCATATACAATCTTTATGTAAATTATTACTAATGGAAAATCTGAGAACCACAGAACCTTTGCTGGAGATCTCTTGCATGGGAAAGAAGCCAAACAAGTGCTCATAACATCATATTGTCAGCAGAGCTGTATAGGAAATTAGTTCCCATTCCACAGGTTTTTTCAGAGTATAAATAAAAAATTGTCTTGCATTCCATTGGAACAAAACCAAGAATGTTCCAAGTGAGAAACCTGACAGAAATAGCCTTCGCCCTTTATTGAACTAACTACTCCCATAGAGAAAGCATTCACCATGGTTGCAGTTTCCTAGTCTGAGCTAGGCAAAGCAGCATCAGCTATTGGTCTTCTCAAAGTTATGTAAATACCTTAGTCCTAATGAGATGGAAATTGTTTTCCTGTGTTCTCTACTGTGATCAAAAATTCTACTCCTACTGTTTGAATTCCTGCAGAAAATTTTGATTTCAAAGAACTGCTCTGTTTTCATGACAAAATAAAAAACTGTTTGTCATAAAATTTCTAAATAACTGTAATTTTCAAAATTTTGCCTCTGGATATTGAGAGACCTCTGACATAATTCACAACAAAAAAAAAATAGATAAACTTATTGACTTAGATAAAATCCATGTAGCTAATAGATAAACATCCAGTTTTTGATCTCTCTTCAGATGGAAAATACAAGTAGGTAAACAGCTGTTCCAAATCAAAGTATACCTCTTTCTTTTGTACCAGGGAGCTCAGATCTGGACACAATACTTCAGATATGGCCTTATCAGTGGATAGAGGGGAAGGATCACCTCCCTTAACCTGCTGCTCAGGATAACATGTGCCTTACTTGCTGCAAAGGCACACTGCTAGTGCATGATCAACTCGGTCTTCACCAATACCCCCATGTCCTTTTCTGCAAAGTTGCTTTTCAGCTGCTCAGCCCCCAGCAAGTAATGCTACCTGGGGCTGTTCCTTCCCAGCTGCAGGACTCTGCAACTCCTGTTGAGCTTCTTGAGGTTTCCGTCGGTCCATTTCTCCAGCCTTTCCAGATCTCTCTAGATGGAAGTAGGACCCTCTGGTGTGTCTGTTACACCCACCAGTTTTGCATCACCAGCAAGCTTGCTGTAGATACACTCTGCCCCATCACCCAGTAATAAAGATGCTACTCTCATCTACCAAGCCAGTCATCTCATGGATGCACCTCAGGATCATATCAGGTTGGTCAAGCATGACTTGGTAAATCCATGCTGACTACCTTTGTCCTTTATGTGCCTGGAAATGGTTTCCGGGATTAGCTGCTCCATCACTATCACAGGGATAAAGATGAGGTTGACTGGCCTGTAGTTCCCTCAGTCCTCCTTCTCCTGCTTTTTTTGAATATAAGAGTGACATTTACTTGTCTCCAGCCTTCAGGCACTTCTCCCAGTCACTATGATGAATCCAAAATTATCAGCTGGTCTCACAATGGCATCATCCAGCTTTCTTGGCAGTCATGGATACCTCCCAGTAGGACCTATAGACTTACATATGTCCAGTTTGCTTGTGTATGTCCTGACCTGATCTTCTTCCACAAAAGGTATGTCTTCTTTGTTCCTGGAATCTGGGATTTCTGAAGGCCAGTCTTAGTAAAGACTGAGTTGAAGATGGCAATGCCTGTTGCATATCCTGTGTCACCAGGGCCACTTCCCCATTCAGCAGCATGCCCACATTTTTCCTTCTCTTCCTTTTGCTACTTGTGTACTCAAGAACTTTATCTTGCTGCTTTTGACATCATTTCTCAGGTTCAACTACAAGTGGACTTTGTGGCTTTCATAGACATATCTTAGCATGCCAGACAGTGCCCCAATATTCCTCTCAGGTTACTCACACCTGCTTCTACCTTCTATAAATTCCCTTCTTATATTTTAATTTTGCCAGATCCTTGTTTATCCATGAATGAAATATTTATGGGAACTTACTATACAATAAGCTTTTCAAAGAACAAGAAGTGCATCTCTGGCTTTACTTAGTACTTTTCTGATACTTTTTCTGATACTTAATTTCTTATAATTTATAATACAATTTGAGTAAGTGTTTGAGAAGGTGTTGAGTAGGGTTTTTTGCCTAAGTAAACTTATCTCTATTAGAGATTTAATAATTAGAGATTTAATAATTCAGGATTCTTCAGGTTGTAACTACTCATGTTGTGACTGGGACTGAAAACCAGAGATGAAATAAAGACTTTGCTCCCTTCTCCAGTACATAATTTCTGAGTTATATCCAATAATTGACTTCGAAACCTAAAAGCGACACATGTTTAGTTTCTATGCTAGGGGACCTAAGGCACTCAGAGCTCATGGAGCAGTGCAATAATTCAAAACAGACTCCAAGCCATGAAGCACACTGAGCAAAAAAAAAACAGTAGTCAGCAAACAGCTGTCTCTCAACTTAGCTGCATACTTGATAGAAAATATCTCTGCCTGTTGGGAAACAGACTCCTTCTATGTCAGTTCTTTTAAAGAACAGAGCACAGCTTATTCTTTCTTTCTAGAATAGGTTATTCTTTTATTGTTTTCTCCCCTCCTCTTTATACCCCTAAAACTGTCCAAAAAGTAGAATATAAAGGTTCAAGTACCTCTTCTGATTGAAGGAAGCTTTGCTTTTCCTAGCAAGTGCCATAATCATGAAGCTACAGCACATTTTTCCACCATTTTGCTTTGCTACTGTTTCAAGAACTGCGAGGTCACAGGGAAAGTCAGGGAGAACAAGAAAGAGCATGACTGTACCCTGTGTTAAGGGTTCTTTGGACAACAAGCCCTCACTTGTTAAACTCTCAGTTTATCCAATATCTGGCCAAGGTAGGCCTTGGGACTGCACAGCCACATAGACAGATCTACTCTGTCACAATTTCAGTGGAGCATTTTCCTTTTCTGTACACTTCAAAAGCATAGTTAATACTATATTTGTTAAACTACGTAGCCAAAGCCTGGTAGCCAGGCCACAGTCCTAACAGATGGAAGATGTAGTTTGATTCCCCATCATGCTGAGGAAATCTTACAACTTTGTAATCTGACTTGGGGGAAGATTCACTATCTACTCAGGCTTTATAGAAGAAGTGGGGCAGAGCCTCTTTTTTCCATATTTTTTTTAAAAAGCAATAGCTGTTACCAAACTTCACAAGGTTCTTAAATCAGCCTCTATTTCATTCATGGTTTGAATCTTCCTAACATAATAAGCCTCTCTGAAGAGTGAAATACTGTGAAGTTTAGTCTTTAGATTTTGAATGGACCAAGCATGAAGTAATTATCAAAATTATTGTGTCAATATTAACATTCACAGTGTCTGAAATCTGAGACAGTAAAAAGCAAAAGAATTAAAGTACAATGGAGAACCAACTATATGCTTTACCTGGTAACCAGATAATCAGGAATGCCTCTAGACTTAAAACTTTTGATTTCTGCACCTGAATTCCATTCTGGGTTTCTATTGGACCTGTCATGAGACATTTCATGTAACATTCCTTTGTTTATTCAAATGGATACAGAAAGGCAAATGTTATTCCTTTCTCAAACTGAAATGTTTTTTAAACTAAATTAGTGTATTAAGCCACTTTGAGGCAAGACAGACCCTTATATTTATATTACACTTCAGATTATACTTACAAAAAAAGATCTTAAAAGCACAATGTCATTACTTCTAACATATAAAGCACTGAGTAAACAGCAAAACTAGAAGAATTTAACGGGAAGCTAGTCTCAAGTATTTGCTTGAAAAGTTTAAGCAGAAGAACTGTTTATGAAATAACAGCTTTACTGGAAACAAATTTTCAGCATTGCTAAGTTATTATGATACCTTCCATTCGAGGATGGACATATAAATCACCTATATAATCTACATATCTAATGTTTGGAGAGATGTAGTTACATTTATCATTATGGTATCTGAGTGCAAAGAATATTGTAAAACCAGGAAAATTACCTGACAGACCATCCATTCTTTGCTGTCTATGTTCCCAGAAAGGTATATGGTAGAAGTATTAGCCTTTTCCCATCTTCTGCCTGTTGGGTTCACAAACATTGCTATGGCAAAGTTAGTGCTGGAATACATCATGCGCTTTCCTTAGAAAATACTAATATTTAAAACAGGTATTTGATATTTCCCAGACAATTATGAGAAAGCCCAGCTCTGTGCCCTTGCTCTGCTCCTGGCAACTTCAGAATCCTTAAGTAGAAGAGTCACATTCACGGGATAGGAAATTATTTCTGCCAGGCTAATTAAAGCCACAGAAAACACAAAAGATAGTTAGAATCTTAAAATGCATTCTTTATTGATCCAGGTCTCATAGAAAGTGTGTTGCAACAGCAATCTGCTGGTTTGCAAAACAGAAGTTTTATACAACTGTCTGCATTTTCCATTACATACATGAATTTGTAGGCTTCATATATGAATTCATAGATAGGAAAGCTGTTAAAAGATTACTATAGTCTGGTACTCAATGACATAACTGAAATATGCCTGAATCACAACCAGAGCATCTCCAACTCAAGAAGTTTAGGAAAAATATAAGCAAATGAAATTATTAGTTACTGAGCAGTGTCATAGTTTAGTAGGAGGGTAAAAAAAGAAAAGTTATATGATCAAAATCATTATTATGCTATTACACCCAGAGAGATGAGGATAAGCAAAATATGCTTAAAAATACAAGATTTTCTTTCACCTTTTTTTTTGTTTCCTAAAATGAAAATATGCTCCTACATCCCTTCCCTTAAGAAAAACATTTAATGAGGACTATGATGGTTTCATTTCTCTGCTTAGTATGGTCAAAGGCACCTAGCTAGTCTTTGTAATTGCTGGCATTCAACAGCACATTCACGGAACAGGAATAATCTCCTGCTTACCCCTTTGATCTTATTCTGACGAAGTTATGAGGCTTGATGGTATTCAGACTATATGGTCCCAGGTATACCAACATCAGGCACTCTTAACTTCCTCTTGGCTTTCAACCCCCAAACCAGCAGGAAGTAACCACTAAACCAAACAAAACAGAATGAGAACCAGAACTGAAAAACAGAATTTCAAACCCAACCAAACAAAATACATGCAACAGCTCTCATGATTCACCTCTGTTAGGGAGACACACATTAAACACAGCAACATTACCTGGTGGACTATGTTCTCCCATTTTTTTCTAATGCTACAGCTTGAGCCCACCCTCTCTTGGTTTTGTACTGAACTTCTTGGCCAAGGTCTGCTGCATAGATTCATCTCTAGGAGTTGTTGGTCTGTGGCATACACCATTATACCAGTCCTAGCAGAAAAGTCAGAGCTTTGCTTGTATCTGCTAACAGACAACAAACAGACCTGGTCTCATTTTTGCTTTGTTGCAAACATCTTTCAACAAGTGGTGTCAAACAAAAAAAATTAAACACTAGAAGGTATCTCTCGCCTCTGGGGAAGAAACAAAACAACCTAAGATCTTCTTGAGAAAAGCTGGTATGTGTGGAGGGAAAGCTAGATTCTGCAAATGAATAACGAAATTATCTATCAAATTATTAACCATCACTTCATACGGTAGTTATAAAGTCTGCATGAATGTTTGTTACTTTTTCCAAAGATAAAAGAAATACGAAACATTAAAATACTTACGGAAGTATTCAGTCTTGCAAATGTTAATTTTCCTGTCATTTTGCACTACTTATACATTATAGATAAAATATATTTTATATTATCAGTGACATCCCAGGACTGAACACACACATAAGAGTTGGAAGATTGGGACCAGAGTCCAACTTTTTCCGCCGGCAAGTAGGTGGTGGCTGGGACCCAGCCCTTGTGGGCACGGCCCTGTCCAGGAAGTCGCTGGGAAGTCGAGAGGAGTCTGGGCCAGCTGGGGCACGGCGGCACCTTGCCCGCTACCGCCTGCCGCTCCTCCTCGTGTCAATAAACACAGCAGCACAGAAATGTTATGGTTGGTAGGGGCCTCTGGAGAACATCTAGTCCAAATTCCCTGACAAGGCAGGGTCACCTAGAGCAGGTGGCACAGGAACGTGGCCAAGTGGGTTCTGAATGTCTCCAGAGACGGAGACTCCACGACCTCCCTGGGCAGCCTGTTCCAGTGCTGTCATCCTCAATGTAAAGAAGTTCTTCCGTATGCTGCGGTGAGACTTTTTGTGTTTTAGTTTATCCTTATTCTGTCAAAAAGAGCCTGGCACCATTCAACTGACAGACGCCTTTGAGATACTTCTAGGAATTAATGTCATCCCCTCTCAGTGTTCTCTAGACTTAACAGGCCCAGCTGCTGCAGTGTGTCCTTACGAAAGAGATGCTCCAGACCCCAAATGATCTCTGTGGCCCTCAACTGGACCCTCTCCAGTAGCTCTTTGTCTCTCTTGTACTGAGGAGCCCAGAACTGGACACAGCGCTCCAGATGTTGCCTCACTAGGGCCGAGCAGAGGGACCACCTGCAGGCCATACTCTTCCCGATGCACCCCAGATTACCACTGGCCCTCCTGGCCTCAAGGGCATACTTGCATTATAGCCCGAGATTTCCTCTTTTCTCATGCTGCGGGAGGCTCCGCGTTTAGAGGCGTCTGCACTCGAAGGCGAGATGCTTCATCAGCGGCGCCTTCTCCGTGACCCCGGTCCCGCCGGGGCTGACTCACGGCCGGGCCGGGCCGGGCCGGGCGGGGCGGGAGGGCGGCGATTGGCTGCTGGGCCGGCGGCGGCCGGCGGGGATTGGCTGCCGAGCGGCCTTTGTTCGGCTGCAGCCACTGCCGCAGGGCAGCGGAAGTTTGAGCGCCGCGGAGCGCGCGAGCGGAGACTCCTCTGTGGGAGCTGCCTCACAGCCAGACCCGCCCCGCCATGAACCTGGAGAATAAAGTGAAGAAGGTAAGGGGGGCTGCCCGCTGGGTTATCTGCCGTGCCCGCCGGTGTCCGCTCTCCGGAGAGCGGCGGACTCTCTTCGTCGCTGCAGCCCGCGCGGGGACTGCCCTGGGGTGGCCCCCCGGCTGCCGGGATCAGCCCTTCGTGGCACCCTGCTCTTCCCGCCCGGGCCGCGTCGCAGAGGTGGGAGGCAGGAGAGCTGCCTGCCGGCTGACCTCCCGCTGCCCCGGTGCGCGTACAGCTGGGCTGCCTCGCTGCTCCCGACCGTAGGTAGTCGCCGCAGCTGGTGCCCCAGGTGGGGACTTTCCGCTCTTCTGTCATGCAAGTAAAACGTGTCCGGTCCCCCCAGTAAACCTCTGAGATCTGATAGTTATTTTCATGTATATACCCTGTGTATATAGGTATGAAACTTAAATTACAAGCAGTCAAGATGCTGTTTATGGTTATGTTAGTGACTGTTTTCTGACCTATGATGTGACTGACTCCTTACAAGTGTGTTGTCAGCTTTCCTATGGATTACCCCCGTGAGCGAGAAGCCTGGGGTTGGTTTTTCTTTCTTTTTAAAGACATATGGACTAGATAGTTGCATCAAACTGGCAAGATCCAAAAGGTGAGTAACAAAAAGTAATAGGTAATCCAATTGTAATTGAATCCCTTTCCAAAACTCTCCATTTAAAACTTTCTATGTAAAACTGACTTCAGGTGGGATACTCATATAAATCATTGCTTCTAGTTCTTTCTCAAATTAAATGTGCTAAAGCACTGACTTTTTTAAATTGAAAAAGTTATTTGTAGTATCTCTTTTGATACAATTTGATAATGGGAAAAGGAGCTTTATATGTGAACATGGATTAAATCTATGCATAACCTTCATTGATATATGAAAACTAGTATTTTGAAATGCACGTTGTATGAACGTGTGTGGGGGGGTTATTTCTGAATTGTTTTACTGCTTTTCCAACTTGCAGGCCAGAAACTGAATCAGGGATGGAAGTAGTTGTGTAGTGTGGAAGCCTGTTAAAGCTGAGTCCTAGCAATGGTCAGCCTTGAGTTACAGCTTGCTTCAAGTGATGTCACCACGTGATAGTGTCACTTGGGTGAGGATCCTGCTTTGGAGGAACTGCCTATCTCAACCCCAGTCACTAGGCCATCAGTGTATAGATGGGTGTTGCTAAATACTCTCCCTGCCTTTAGAAGCCAGTTGTGTGCACAGGGTTGTTCCCCTTATGTAACTCCTTGTATGTAATGAAAATAACCTTCCTGAGTAAATTTGCTTATATTTTCTAAGCACAATTTAAAACTTAAACTTGATGGCATCACAGAGCTTGTTTGCTGGAAGTTTTTTTAACTTCAGGAGGTGAGAGATGCATATTTGTGGAAGATAGAGCATTCTAATTCAGAATTTATTAATCTAAGAGGAAATAAATATGGGGTGTGAAATGGCTGATAAAATTCTGCTGATAATGGAGTCTTGGTTTGAGTGAACTTATAGTTACTGAATATCTGCTTTAAATTGCACTGTAATTATTGGGTAGTTGTATGTGTTTTAAATTTATTTGACTTATTTTCATCACATCTTTCTTTGCTTACCTTTTACTTCTCTCCTTCATCAACTTAGAAGATTCCTGAAGACTTTTCTGAACCTGCTCAGATAGACACAGAAGCTAGTGCCACAAAAGAAACCATCAAAGCTCTGTTTATTGAAAGTAGTTTGTATTTCTCTTCTGCTCTGCTTTAGTGTTAATATGCAGAGATGTCTATTTCAAAAACTTCACATTTTCTGTGTTTCTACTATATGTATATTCAGAAAACTATGAGTTATTGTGCTGTCTCCCATCCCTTGTTCACATCTTCTCTTCATCTCCTTTCTCTTTGTAACTTGGGTGAAGCTCATTTTCCAAGAGAACAGAAGAGGATCTGTGAAAGTCCCTGCAGGGAGAACTGGGAAGCTTTGCTAGGTACCAGTGAGTTTGGTACAAAATTCATATTTTTTGACGACCAAGATTTATTTAATGAAAACTTCTTAGATTTTGTACACTGAACAGAATAACAGTTCATGTCAACGGTGGAATAACTAACTGCATGTCTTCCTTTTCTGTCTTTTAATTCCAATTCTCAACCTGTTCATTTTATTATCTTTTCACTTCTCTTTTTTGCCAACTTCCTTCTTTCTTGAAGGGTGGAAGAACATTCTGAGAAGCTTCCAGTCAAGTTTATCAAAATCAGTAAACTACTTGGCTTTTAGAAGAAATTTGTCCTGAGGTGGAGGTGGCTGCTTCAGATTTTTAGTCCATCAGCAGCAATGGGTTTGCTTTACCACATGTTGTAGTTCTCATCTGTCTTTGTCTTGTACCCTGCTGCAAAATAGCTTGAGTCCTCCTATAAAATGTACTTTGTACTTTATGTAACTTTATTTTGTAGTGACTTGTACATATTTACTGCCTGGCAAATAACCTGGTAAATGTTACGAACTGGTGAGTGGCTAGCCCTCCTGCTGGATTGGAAGTTCCTAGAACAAGTGACAGAAGAAAGCAGGAATTGTCATGTTGTCCCCAGATAAGTAATTCCATTGCTTTTTTGAACTCTGAGTTTAGATGTTGGCTATTCTGTAACTCTGGTGTTAAGCAGAGCAGAAGGAAACGAATGCCTGTTGGAGCAGCATGCAGTGTGGAAGCTCAGACACTGAGCTGGTGCTGTAGAAAAGCTTCTTCCCCTGCCCACAGCTGCTCATTTTATATTACAGGGTAATATATTGGGGTGTTTTCTGTTTCTGGAAAACTTGATAGATGAAGCTTCCAAGGTGACATTCCAAAGATTTCTCTAAGTGTCAGTAATCCATGAGTTCATTCCTCAGTTTTGAGCTTCTGTATTGTCTCTCTGGAAAGCTGCCTACATACATTTATATCTACATGTCTAGGTTTGTATAAGAAAAAAAAAGCACTCAGAGAAAGTCTGGTTTTAGTGTTGATATCTGTTTTGGTGGGGTTTTTTTCTCCAAATGTAACAGTTCTAGAACAGTTTGTCTGACTGGAGTTACTTCCCTCCAGTGGAAGACCACTAGGACTCTAACAACATAGCTGTTCTTCAGCAGGAAGAACTGCTGCCCCACCTGCCCCAATTTCTAACCCATCCTTTTAGCAGTGGATACCTTATATATTTGCTGCTTCATCATGGAAAAGCAGCAGTCCTGTTTAATGTACCCTTCTTAAGGAGTCTTAAGGGCACAATTACTTTGGTTAAGACTTTTAATTTAACTTCTTCTATCTGGTTTCTTTTATGTCTTGTAAAACTCATCTTGCTGTCTTAACAAGTGGTCAAAGGAACCAGTGCTACTGTGTAGCCAGATGTGTCACTTGGTCTGAATCCTGGGGTCTGGACAGCCACAGCCTGCCAGAAACATTTCAGCATGAGCTTTCTGCACTGAGCAGTATATATGCAGAACATATGCAAATGTTTGGAATAATGTGTAACTGTTTTGTAGTCAGCTCGCCTTGCTTTTTAGAGATATTAAATGACTGGCAAACATCTAGGCAGTGAATAGTGTCTTTTTGGCTGCCTTGTGAATATTAAGTGTGAGACCTTCGTGGTCTGTTACAATTTTCCTTTCAAAGGGATGGGGAGTTTAAGGGTAGCTGTACAGTTTTCCCCTTTTTTCCCAAAAGGAGTTGGATTTGCTCTTGCATTTGAGGATCATGAAGCTAGTGTTGTGTATAAAAAGATTGCACAACAGAACTGAAGGGTAAAAACAGTAGCTCCAGCTTGAAAAGTACTTGTGCAAAAAACAGACCACTGTTTCTCCCAAATACAATATATGCTGTGTTCTCAAACCTTGCTTTGAAGCTATAGGGAAAATGAAGATTTAATGCTTTGTGTTGAAGACTCTAGCAGAACTTTGTTCTAACACTCTGGATTCCTGCCCTGTCTGCCACCTCTGTGAACTTGGTAAAATCAATCAGTAAGTCACAGTCCTGCTTTTCAGCCCTACTGGCAGCATGCTCTCATGCTTCACTAGAGAAAATAAGAATCTGTCAGTGAGTTTGTTCCACATAAACCTTCACAGTATAATACTTGCTTTATAAAATGAACTTTGATTGTGATGGAGAAGGGGCAGGGCAGTTTGGGGGGAAGAGGTGCAACTTCTCTAATGGGGAATTTGTGCATGGTTATTTTTCTATGGCGTGAGACTTAGTTTGTTCTGTTACAGTTGGAAAACCAAACACAGAGTGCTTTAGACATTGCTAAGTCAACAGCTGTAATGATCTTTGATAAATGAACGGTGAAGAAAGTATGTATAGGAGCAAAGTCAACTTTTTTGTGTTTTGCAAAGCATGATTTAGTAAAGTCTGCTGGGCTGCACTTCCTGTTGAGGTCACTGTTTGTTTTGGTGTTACTGCTATGGAAACCCATTAGAGCAGATCTTTTTTGCTGTTTCATATGTATAGTAAGATCAAGGAAATATACTTTTATTCAGGGGTGAGTTTTGCCTGCAGGTAAAAGAATGAAAACATTTAAGAAGATATGAGATAAACTACTTCAGTTTTGTTCACAAGGAAACTAAGTAACTTCTTCCTGCATGTGCTGTGGGGTTTGAGGGTTTTCCCCCCATCAAAGTTAAAAAAAAAAAAAAAAAGTAATAATTTTTTGGAACATCTGTCTGAATCCACACATCTAGTTATCTTCTGTCCAGCGTTCCTGGATAGCAGCTTGGCAAATATGGCAAGGCCAAATTAAACTTCTTGACTTTTTTTTCCTAGGGCAGAAATATTCCCCAGCTGTCTAAATATAAAATATCGTGAAGTGCTTTAATAGCAAGTCAAGAAACTCTTTGAATGCAGGACTGCATGACTTTTAAAATCAGATGAAACTTTCTTGGATTGGGTATAATTATATGCATGCCAAGTATTTTACAGCACGGGGGAAAATTAACTTACTTTGAGTTACAGTGCTCTGTCATAAAAGTAACAAATATCTGCTTCTACAGTTGTTCCTGGAAAAAAATTTTTAAAAAGTTTCTATTTTCCTCTAAGTAAGTAATAGTAATGGTGAGTAGCAATTGTCAATGAAATTTTATTAGTAAAAGTTGCATAATTTTTTTTTTTTTTTTACTTCAAGCAAGTATACAGAACATGTCATGCAAATTACTATCTTCTTCCTAGTGGATAAAAAGTTTACAGTTATAAGGGTGTAGGTGTAAATATTTATAATGTAGTGTATTTTTAAATTGTGTTTTACGATCTATTCTAAACAGATATGCATGTTTCATTTATATATAACTAATACTTATGTGTATGGGATGTGCATATATATATATTTATCCATGGTTTTTTATAGGGGTGTATATGTACAAAACTCACTAAAACGTAGTTTTTGCTGATGACCAGAGTTGGTGGGGTTCTTTTAGGTCCTGGAGACCTTCAGGTTGTGTAGAGCTGTTAAGATGGAGGCATGTCACACCTGTTTCGTAGAGTCTTAAACTTGGTCAAATGAACAGGTCGGGGGAGTTAAGGAGGCTTCTGTCATGACATTTCCAGAATACACCAGATCTAGCTGTACTCTCCAGTACTGCTCTTTGTGTTTCTGGTTTTGTTGGGAGTTTTTTTGTGTTTTGTTTTTAAAGTCTGCCTAACTCTATTTGTGCCTTCTTTTCAGTCTGAGGTTGTCTAGCTACAGCTTTTAAAAGCAGAAAAAAAGCAGTTCTTTCCTGCATCACTAAAGCTCCTAAAAAATGAATATGTAAGTTTCCAGGCCTGCTTCTGAAAACCTAATGTTAGAGGATGCAACTGGATAAGAATGCTGATGTCAAAACAAAATACACAGAGTATTGTGAAAATGCCTCTGCAGTACTGGATGATGGATAGTGTTGCATTGGAGGTTTAGAGATAGTGTTATGGTGTGTGTCAGCTGCATTCAAATTTAGCTAGTGTAATGCTGGACTTCGTGAATAAACAATAGTTGTTTTCTATCCAGCTGAGCTAACTTTAATAGCTGTTATGTCTTTTGAAGGTACACTATGTAGCAGGGTTCTTAAATATTTAAATTCTGAGCTATCTGATATTTAGTAGAAGATATCACAATAAAATAAATTCCTGAGACTTGTGTACTAACAGGCTTCTGCAGCTCCTTGATTTATTCCTCTGCCTGTCCTGCCCAAACTACCTTTCAAATATTTTTCTTGGATGCAATCACTTTTTGGCATCCTTCTTTCTGTGTAAAACAAACTTCTGTACCCAGGCTTCTTAATTCCAGTCAACTTTTCCCTAAATCAAAATACATATTAAAAAACCCCATGTCACACTTGCAATCAATTTTATTAGACATGTTAAAAACAGACATAGAGTGGTTCATGAGATACTCTTCTTTGTTACGGATCTGAATTTTTTTTTCCTTCTCATATAGTGTCTGTCAAAGTTTTATAAGAACATCGTCCAGATATTCATATGTCTTTTGTAGTGGTTTATTCGTTTTTTCATTCTGGAATCTTAAGAAATATCATCACTCTTCTGTTCTTTAAGTTTAAATGCTGTAACCTATTTTAATTTTCGATTTGTTGTGTTTCCCTGCTAGAGAAGACTTCTGATGGTACAGAATGTAGTGATAAATGATCAGGTCTCAGCTATAGAACATGCACATCAATGAGATTTCTCATGGGGTTTTGGGTTTTTTTGTTTGTTGTTCTTGCTTTACCTTTCCTTCTTTGAAAGTGCCTAAAGCACATTAACATGTACTAGAAATCTGTTGTGCCTATATGGGTGCTTTCCCACTCAAACATCCAAATAGATCAATAGTTAGGTTATCTTCAAACCAGAACATTCCTAGGATTTTAAGGTAAATCCAAGAATAGCTTTAGCATGGATCCCTTCAGTTCTGTGCTTGGAGCACTGAAGAGCACACGAGGAAGATCTGCAAAAAAGGTAGTAGAGAGGATTTAGTTCTAATCTGAGGCTCACTGTTAATGGTTGCAGTCCATTAATGATGGCATTCTCACTGTATAGCCACATCCTTTCAAATACTGGAGGGATCTGTAACATTGGAAGAGGTTTTGATCTTTTACAGAGGCTAAGTGCCAATATGGTGTCTTACTGTCTGTTGCAGGGTGAAGCTCACCTGTGTGGTGGTAGAGGAGTCCTCTTGGGGTGAGGAAGGAAAAGCAGCTGAGGCCTGAGTTAATTCTGGTCTCCTGGTGGGACTGAGGAGATAAGAAGTGTTTAATAAAGTTAAGAATAAACCCTTCTGATAAGCCAGGTTTAAACTATTTCACGGGAACTTCTGTTTCTCTTACACATCTGAACAAATTCTTAGACACTTGAATATGATCGTTTGGGTTTTTAAGATGACAGTAAGCTTCTATGCATGACTCCTTACTGTAAAGTCAGCCAGCTTTTGTCACTGGATTCCAATCTGGACTGAAATGGGGCAGTCTTTCACTAATTGTCACTTGGCTGTAACCATTTAAAAAGTATTTTGCCCTTGAGTACTATGTAATCTTGAAAGCAGCGTGCAACAGACGATCTCAATCATAGTTATATCATCTTCTGTACTCAGGCTGTTTAAATCTGTATTGGGTATTTTAGTAATACCAGATGGGTTTGGTTAGCTTTTGCTGTAAAATGAAAATTAATGGTGGTAGACAAACAGGAACCTTCTTCTGGCAGTATTTCAGCTGACTTATCTGTGCCATTTCTCCCATAAATCCATTTTTGGGGAAAATGGGTTCTTTCCTGTTCTCAGGCACACATTACCTCTCCAGTGTTCAGCCTGCTCTGTATCTCTTGAGTGCTTCAGCTTGGAGCTGGCCATGTTCTACAGTAGACATGGGAATAGATTCGGGTAGCAGTAAAGAAGCACCACACTGCAGTTTTAGGCTTTCTGAATTTCCTAAGCTACAGCAGAATTGGCTGCTGAAAAAGAAAATGACTTCTGAGGCTGATGCTTCCTTACAGCTGAAGGATGTCTTGTTACAGGAGTCTGGAGAAATATGTGTAATGCACTGACTTCTAGATAACAATAGCCCACAGTGCATTTGAGTTTGGCTATTTTATATCTTAATTTTTGGCAAGCAACCATGTAGTTTCTCTGTCAGAACAAAGGTTGAGGCTGTGTATGCATCTAGAATCACATCTAATTTGGTTTTCAGTCTGCCTCTCAGTCTTCAGCTAAACCTTTTCCATAAGGTGCCCAGACATCCCTTCTTTCTGTTTCACAGCAAACTGAAAAACCTGTTTCAAAAAAGTCTCATTTGCTAATTCAATTTATTTGTCTCAAGCTGCACAAGCATTTGCATAATGATGTGCTCTTTATTTCTGGGGAAGGAATGTAGAATCCTGTATTTCTGAAGAAATCTGCACTGAGACTGCTGGCTGTGAAAGTGCAAGTAGACTGGCTGGTTGTTGTCCGTGTAATCTGGAGAGAGAATATGTTCTGAGTGAAGCATTTAGACAGCACATACTTCCTGTCCTTATTTGTTTCTGAAGAGGGTTTTTTTTTAGCTGGGAAAAAAAAAAAAAGAACCAACTTAAATGTCGGTAGGCTTGGAAATGATAGCTAAAATGGATTTTGCACTCTTTTAATATTTCTTACTTGACTTTCAGATTGTTTTGGGAATTCTTGAAATGTCAAGGTTATTTCTCTGTACTATAAATCAGTACTCTCTAAACAAGTGATGCTATGTTTCTAAATCTTCTAATTACAATACAGTACCCAAGGAGATGCTGCAAAGAATCTACTACTTCTCTCCTGTGAAGTTTGTAGAGCAAGCTGGGCTGGGGAGACAAGTCTCCAGAAAAATACTTGGTTTTGACTAAGGCTAACTCTGCCTGCTTAGCTCAACCCTGTGTACAGGCTTGTGTGAACACTGCTGTTTATATAGATACAGTAGGAAGGTGAGTGGACCCCAGAATGCTGTCCCTCTGTCAGCTTAGTCAAATGGTTAATCTTTTGCTTTAGCTGTTGATTGCAGATTGTAAAGGCATCAGTAAGATCATTCACGCAGCATAGTTCTTGAAGCTGACTGTAGTCATCTTTCTCTGTACACAGATGGGCTTGGGCCATGAGGAAGGATTTGGTGCCCCCTGCTTAAAATGCAAGGAGAAGTGTGAAGGATTTGAGCTTCATTACTGGAGGTAAGTGACACCAGATGTCTCGTAAGCTGTGACTCAGCACTGCAGACCTTGACACATGTATGTAAATATCTAAGTAACCACTTAAGTTCTCTCTCTCTATTAAACTATTAAGATGCTTTAAAAAAGTTGACACGGTTCAGGGCCAGAACTTCTCAGCTGCATAACAACAGAGTATCTAATCCCTTGTGAACATATATTTCATCTGCCCTGAAGTGAATGGTAGTACTTCTACTGCAGCATTTGCTTCAGCTGATTAAACAGTTGAAATAGATTTGTAAAAGTATGTCTAGCCTTACAGTAAGAGACATGACAGGGAAAAAGTGTGTTTTATCTCTGTAATAAAACGTTTTTTCAATTCCTGACCAAATACATAAGCTTTGATCTGAGATGCTAGGTAAAATTACTTTGAAACTATGTTGAAACTCTGTATACACCTACATCTTATTTAGATGGGGAAGAGGTGTCACAATTCAAACAAGTTAGGTAATACTGAGCCTTAGACGGTGTACTTTTCCTAAACCAATGAGTTGATGATAGCAGTAAATAGTCTGTCATTACTTATGCAGAAACTTTGTATTTCATTAAGACCTTTCTTGTTTTACTGAAACAAGATTTCTATATGTATATTAATGCATATATGTATCATTGGCCCAGTTCACTCATAATACTGGGTGTGCTTGAAGATGAAGCTTAGTAATTCTGATTTTTCAGAAAAAAGGTCACTCTCAAAGGGAAGAGCCTGAAAAGAACATAAAAATAATTGTAAAAACAGTGACTATTTAGCTAAGATTTAATTTGGAAATTGAGTCCATATAGGATAGAGCAGATAAATAAGGTGGCTGGAAGTAGTCTGAGAAGCTTCATCTAAGTGTCAGACAAATGTGGCACATACCTCTGAAACAGTCAAAAAGTTAGCAATTGAGACAATACAAGAATGGGTTAGAAAAACCTGTTTCTCCACCAGAGCTGCTGCTGGGGACAGTAAGGGTGTGAATCTGAAGTCTTAATTCAGTTTTGTGTAAATAGTTTTCAGAGGAAGAATATATTAATATTCTTTGCATGATGCATATATTTTAGTAGTCCACCACTTAAATGAAAAGTGATGCATCCCAAATATCTGTTTACTTAGTTGTTAGCCCCTAAATCTGAAACTCTGTGTTAAGTAGGAACAAACTGTAGCACAAGTGGACAGAATATTGTCTTTTTAACATGAATAATCAAAATCAGTTCAAGTTTACCTACTTATTTCATTGCTACTCATCCGTAAAAGACAAGTGTTGAAATAAGAATTGTAATTAGAGAAACAGTTACACATTGGGAGAATAATTGGGGATAGGGAATGACCCCAGCCAGCAGCCAAACACCCATACAGCTGCTCACTCCCTGTCCCAAACATCAGGGTGGGAGACAAAAAAAGAACAAAAGTGAGGAAAGTCATGGGTTGAAATAGTCAGTTCAATAGGTGAAGTGGTGGGTGAGCAAGTGATGCAAAGGGAATCACTGGCCGTCTCCCACCAGCACACTGATGCCCAGCCAGTCTCCCAGCAGTAACTACTCTAGAAGTCAGAAACCCTGACTTCTTCATACGTTATTTCTGTCGTATTGCTGCTCATGACGTTATATAGCATTTAAACCCTATTGACCAATTTGAGTGAGCTGTGCCCCTTCCCAGCTTCTTTTCGTGTGAGGTGAGGGCAGAGTTTAAAACCAGGGAAGCCTTGATTTTGTGCCAGAAGTGCCCAGCAGCAGCAAGTCCTATCAATGCTGTTTTTAGCTACAAACCCACAGCACAGCTCTGTAAGGCATTATGAACCTCCATGCGAGCCAGATGCTGCCCCTCAAGCGAGCAGTAGCGGCCGCGTGTGCCGGGCGGGGCTCTGCTGCGGGCTGTGCAAGGCTGACACTGCCCCCTCCTGGTGACAGCCGAGGAGCTTCCGCACACCGCGCAGCTCTTGGTCTGATACATGAAAACGCTGTTCCTCAAAGAGCCAACATGTAATTTCTTTTTGTATTTCCATACAAAAGACCCTCAGTTCTTCCTCAGGGAAGTCAGGTTGTAAAGTACACAAAAAATCCAAGTATACCTATCTAGTAGCAGGGCTTCACAAGGAGCTGCTACACCCTGCTCTATACTGGGAGTATTTGAAATCGGGGAAGGCCTTCTTAATTCAGGTGTTGGATTTATTTCAGACTGCAAAACAAGCCCCACACACATCCAGTGGCTCAGGCTGGATGTAAGAGACTGCTACTCAGTTACGTATTGCTCTTTGGGAATGTATTTCCCACTAGAGGGAACTATGGGACAGGAGTCAGAAGTTGCTAAAGCAGGAGGGAAGGTTCTGGTTTATCTTGGTTGCGTATAAACCAGAAAGCAGTAACTGTCTCTGGTATGACTTGCCAAGATATTAAAAAAACTTCAGAAAACAATAATCTTAAGCTTGGGAATGATCTTACCAGCATCTGGCTTCTCTGCACAGATACAATACATGGAAGGCAGGGAGAACCTTAAGTAGACTTTAAGATTTTCTCATACTACAGCTGACAGGAAAGTACTGGGATGCAGTTCAAAGCAGTTGCTATTCCTACAGCTGCATTAATGGCAAGAAAACATAACAGAAGGAATCACATAATCATAGACTTGGATGAAGAGGCAAAGTGCGTTCTCAGTAAGTTCACTGATGACACAAAGCTGGGAGGAGCGGCCAATACACCAGAGTACTGTGCAGCCCTTCAAAAGGATTTTGACAGGTTGGAGAGATGGGCAGAGAAAACCACCTGAAATTCAACAAAGGCAAATGCAGGGTTTTGCACCTGACGGAAAGTAACTCCATGCATCAGCACAGGCTGGAGGCTAACCTGCTGGAAAGCAGCTCTTGGAGAAGGACCTAGGAGTCCTGTGGACAGCAAGCTGTCCCTGAGCCAGCAGTGTGTCCTGGGGGCCAGGAAGGCCAATGGTATCCTGAGGTGCATTCTGCATGTGGAGTGCTGTGTCCTGTCCTGGGCTTCTCAGTACAAGAGAAACATGGAACTCCTGGAGTGGGTTCAGTGGAGGGCAGCAAAGCTGATTAAGGGACTGGAGCATCTTTCTTACAAGGAAAGGCTGAGGGAGCTGGGCCTGTTTAGCCTCGAGAAGAGAGAACTCAAGGGGACCTCATCCATGTCTATCATTGTCTGAAGGGAGGGTGTCAAGGGGATGGAGCAAGCTCTGCTTGGTGAGGCTGAGCAATAGGACAAGAGGCAACAGGCAGAACCTGAAGCACTGGAAGTTCCACCTGAATGTGAGGAAGAGCTTCTTTACTGTGCAGGTAACTGAGCACTGGAACAGATTGCCCAGAGAGGCTGTAGAGTCTCCCTCACTGAAGATACTCAAGAACCCTCTGGACACAATCCTGTGCCATATGCTCTAGGTTGGACCAGATGACCCACTTCCGGGTGACCCACTGTCACCCACTTTCAACCTTACCCTTCTGTGATTCTGTAATGGGAAGAAGTTAGCCTTTCTGCATGGAGGGCACAAGCCTCAGGACTTGCCAGGTATTTGTTGAGGATTTCTCTATGCTTGCAGCTGCTGCCTCCTGTCTCTAGGAGCCAGCATAGGAAGGATCATGATCTGTCTTATTTTTCCTCTCCATACACCAAAACATAGAACATCAGGTGAACGGTTAACACTTGATTTTGGAGAAGGAACTGGAAGTCTTTGATCCTTGCTGTCAGTAGACATTCAGGACACAGGAACTCATCACGTGAATGGATGGAATCTCTACACCTTTCTTCCTTGTTCTTTCTAACTACTCAAGACCTGCTAGCAAGGCACTATTTAATAGATGTGTCTTTTACAGTGATACACAATTTTTCATTCCGCAGATTTTGAAGTTTCCTCCCTATATTCCATGTTTTGAATGGGAAAAGCTTTTCAAATTCCTGAGATGTGTGTGAAGGAACACTGCTTTGCTTTGATGAAGTCCTGAGAGCTGTGAAGACGTAAGCAGGGGTCCCTAACACCTCCTTCAGTAGGGATCTTGCTGAATGTCCTCAAGTGAAGGACATGTTCAACATGTTTTCAACAATGCAGAGGGAGAGAACAAGTTTTCCCTGCCTGTCCTCTTGACAGAGTCAAAGGAGATAAAATTGTCTAAGCATATATGTTTTTATATATTTACACGGTGTATATAATAGCAGTTGTTTTTTCTTGCACGTGTTAGGTGTTCATTTTAACATCACAGATAAAAATAAAGCGTCAGTTGTCAGACAGACTTGTGAAATATAAATTTGAGGTAATGGAATGGAGTCACTTCACTGAGATAGCTGTATTAAAGTCAAAGAAATGACCAGCTGTTCTATTCTAAAGAGAAGTAATTGGCCATATACTTTCTACAGAGGAGACAGTGAGTGACTAATGAGCAGGATTGTGCTGTGGCAACTTGGTGAAAGAAGTTAGGACTAAATTGTAAACAGTTCTATTCAGGAAAAGTTATGGGTGTAAATGTCAACTGGATATCTTTTAGTACTGGGAATTACTTAAGAGGAGAGATTATAAATTAGGACAGGATACTTTTTTTTGGCTGTTAGCAGCTGTATGGACATCTTCATATGGCTGAGATCCAGGGTGAGTGTTGGGGAGCTTGGGAAGTGACAACAGCCTAGGGGATTTTCCTTTGATTTACTGAGCTCTGGTGACATCAGTTGTGACTCAGCATTCTCCACATTCTTTCTATATTGTTTTGTCCTGTATTCAGAGGCGTAATGGTACACAAGTTGTAATGCCAAGACCACTATTACACTTGCAGCATAGCCCCTGTAACAGCTTCGTGCAAACTGCTGGCAAAGAATCATTCACTTAACTTTGAAAGAGCAAGGAGATTAGACTGAAATGTACACTGTCAAATTCTTAATTTTAGTGGGTGCAGGGATGGGGAAGATTAGTGAGTACCTTATTATTTTTAATGCAAGTATAAAGCACAGTAGTTCTATGCCAGTTTTCATAGGGAGTCCCAGGAAGGACCTAAGGACAAATTGTGTGCTTTCACTTCTTTGCAACCACCTATTTATGAGGAAAGCAAAAAAAAATCTGTCACAGATACTGCAGTCAGTGAAACATGTTAAGCCTTCAAGGTGGGATCAAGAATGATGACAGCAGCTGAGTCAGGGTGTTCATCTAATTGAAAGTAGAAACAGGATCTGTAAGCTATTCTGCATGCTGAAAGAATACTGTTAGAAAAAAAGATACACAATTTCATGACGTAACATGAGCGAAAATAAGCTGCTCTTGTGACTTTTCCAGCACATGTGAAAGTCTCAGGACGAATTCCACTACAGCTTATGGAGGGTGGTCTGGTCTCTGCATTCTGTCAATGCTGCTTTACTGTAGTTGGGTGCTGTAGAGTGGGAGAGTGCACAGCCTGTCACGTGGCAGTTGTGACCACACAGGCAATACAGCAATATGAGCTGCTTTTACTGAGGTCTGTCTTGCAAGCAGAGCAGTTCTGGACAGCATGATCATACTTTACTTGTGTAAGTCTGTGCAAGGTACCTGAGAATGCCTGGTCGTTCACCAGTGTTATTAAATCACATCCTGTCAAGATGCAAGACTAAAACTGAGGGTTACTGTTGCTGAAGATTTAAGTTGTAAAAGTAAATAAAGTGTTTGGTGTCATTGTTCGGATGTACTAACTGCTTCAATTCCAGTAGCATGTGTACTGTGAGGCATAAAACTGCATGATGATCATGACGTAATCACTGAATCTGCAAAAAGCAGGGTCTGATTCTGTTACCTGGTATTAGATCTCAAAACAGGTATGATTGAGAATTGGTAATAAGGTATAATCACATGCATGTCATAAAAGATGAGCAAAGGAAATATGATTTGCTTTGTTAGTATATTAAACAGTCTCTTAAGTATTAACTGTGTAAAGGACTCATGTAGACAGATGCTGAAGATCTTGCAAAATCTTATGTTTTGAGTTCTTGAGATGCATAGTACAGCTTTTAGGCTTAATGGGCAAAGCTAGTTCATGCTTGAGTGTTTTGGTAAACTGGGAGATTGCAAAGTGATTAGTGTTTAGTAGCTATCCAGGTAAGTACCAGCTTTAAAATTCTGCACATCTTTCCTTTTGTGGAAATGAGCTGGAAGCTGTCAGGCAGTCTACACCTCAATTAGTGATCTCTTTAGGTATTTGTGTTGCAAAGTGGAGTCAGTTCTGCTTAACATTCTTATTTTGCATGAGTGGCTCAGTATAAATTCAGGTGGCCAATTAAAGGTCCACCTTCCTTTCCTATTACCTCAGGGGCCTGCTGTAGTCATGGCATGTTCTTGTTCTGTTCCTGTCACATACCTTATCTTAAGGCACCTAACTTGCCTTCAAGACTGTAGAAAGCAAGATGCAGAACAATGTTAGAGTTTGATGGGTTTTGGCAAGCACAGTTCAGAGGCATTTTATAGGCAATAGTTTATGCTATTTGCTGCATGAAGGATAAATAATGGGGTAAAATACTGCTCATTCCTCTTCAAACTCCAGAGATCCAGAAGGCTGGTGTTTTCTTAGTCTATAGTAAGAACTTTTAGTTAACATTTAGTTTCACTAATTTCTGTATGCTGTGGCTAACTGCTTTGAATTGAAGTTCTGGAGACGCCGTTAATAAATAATGAACTAGCTTGTCTAATCCAAGGTTCTGTTCATTATATGTGAATTGTTTAATTATGCCTAAAGTAACAAATTGCTTTCTAATATTCGTTAGCCAAAACAGTTGAAATGTGTTGTATATGGAAGAATATAATTTATATCCAAGTAAGTAGATCTATTTCTACCTTCTAAGGCTGTTTTCTGTGAAAATTCTCTCTACAGCATGTGCCAGAGTACCTGACTTGGTTCAGAGCCGTTTTGAAAGGCTTTGACCATATAAGCCTTTCACTTCTCTTTCATCTTCTCTTTAAATGCTATGCTTTGAACAGAACTTGGTGCAATTACGCTCTTTGTATGTCTGGATGCATTTTCTTCCTTTCTAGGAAATATTTTTTCCAACATGATAGCAACCTGTGATAACCAAATATCATGCATACAGTGAAATACATATGGAGAAAATAGTATAGTGTGTGTAACTTTGACTGTATGAAGAGTATCTGAAAAACTAAAAGCCCAAGTAAATGTTGCTGGGAGAATCATGTTGATGCATTAAGTTATCTTTTAATAAATCTTGTAGGTGACTGATAATGGATATGTATGTGTTTGATCAATACTGAGATGTAACTGAAGGAATGACTTGGCATCATATTAAAAATGCATTAGCATAGTCAACTGATATCTGATAACAACATCTGTAAATAACGTAAATAGTACAACAGGACACATAAGGAGGTGTTTGACATATTGCAGAAAAACATGTATATTTCCTAATTGAAGCGCTGAAAACAAGGGTTTGGGTTTCTGGTGATGTTACTACACGCCCAGATGGTGTGAGATTGTAATTTTGTTGCTTTTTCCATGAATTTCAGAAAAATATGCCGCAACTGCAAATGTGGCCAGGAAGAGCATGATATCCCTTCAAGCAATGAGGAAGATCGGAAAGTGGGGAAACTCCTTGAAGATACAAAATACACAACCCTCATTGCAAAGCTGAAGAGTGATGGCAATCCCATGTATAAACGCAATGTAATGATACTGACCCACCCAGTGCCAGCCAAGAACATATCCATCGATACTGTGACTTATGAGTGGGCTCCCCCTGTTCAGAATCAGACACTTGTAAGTCCAACTCATATTTTTTCGTGTTCAAGGTAGGAGTTGGTGAGGGATAAAGTGGTAGAGCTTACCGGAAGGATAACTTTTCCACTTATCGTCTTCCTTTCTTGCTCCTCAAAACTGAAAATATGGTGCCTCTTTAATGAGTCTTGCATCTGTCATCTTGCTTTATGGATGTTTGTATGTAGAAGTTCTTAAAAACTTGGCGAGGTGAGGTAGTTTTTAATAGATAGGATTAAGAGTTATCTGCTAAGTCCCTAGAGCCCAGTTTCTGTAACCTGCCCCTTTTTTATTTTTTTTTTTAAACAAACTTGAAAAATTTGCATGGAGTGTGGGCTTAAAAGAAAACAAAACCCCAATACCACATCAATTTTTATCATTGTTTAAAGTTAAGGGGAACACTTAGTCTTGCTTATAGCTTTTACTGTATATGGTAAGAACAAGGTCAGTGTTGACATCTAAAAGAGCAACTCTCTTCCAGTGTATTTTCAGTTGAAGTAGATGAGATGGTAGATAGCCTTCTGAGGATTTTGCTTCACTTTTCAAACTTTGATTACTAATTTATTGCACTAAAATGTTGTGCAATTCATGCCAGAGTGACATTATCTCAAATTATTCCTTTTCAGTGAATTACTCAAACCTTGTGCAGCTAAGACTTATTTAACATTCAGTTACTAATTCGATTTTTAGGCTTGTCATTGCTTTATTAAAACTAGAGCATTTTCTTTTCCTTTATTTAGCTAGACTTATTTCTTCAATGGGCTCTATGCTCCAAGCAGATTATTTTTGATTCTATTTTTCTAAGACTATACTCACAATCAGTATTCATAGATAGAGACAAGGTTCTGTGTAAATGTTAGTTACTCCGAGAAGTAATAGCTCTTTCCTGTATGTTGTAAAAGGCTTAAAAAAGAGCCTGTCTCTTACTCTGGGAAGAAGCCAATTAATGCATCTGCTGTATTTTATCTCCATTACTGTTTCAGGAGCTTAATGTTTATGGAAAGAACCTTGTTTTTGACAAATTTGACTGTCGCTAAAAACAGTACAGATTATTTTAGTTGTGTTTGCTTATGAGAATGGGTCTGTAGTTGAAGTGCCATCTGATATCTAACTCTCCTGATTCAGGCTAGACAGTACATGCAGATGTTACCAAAGGAGAAGCAGCCTGTTGCTGGCTCGGAAGGCGCCCAGTACAGGAAGAAGCAGTTGGCAAAGCAGCTGCCTGCTCACGATCAGGATCCTTCAAAATGCCACGAGCTTTCCCCCAGTGAAGTTAGGCATATGGAACAATTTGTGAAGAAGTACAAAAAAGAGGCACTTGGTGTAGGACATGTCAAGCTCCCTGGAGAAGTGGAAGTGAGACCTCCTGATGAGAATAACTTGAAAAATGGTGACAGAGCTGTCTCATCTGCTGTTGGAACAATGGAGAAGTCCCCAAATCAGAAAGCATCTCAATATGTAAGTATAGGAAGGGAAAGATAAAGCAAGAAGGTATATTATCATCTGAGTGCTCCATTTGATCATTTTAGCCCAATTAAATTGTTTGTTGATTTGGAATAGCAAAAATCTGGGGAGGGAAAGAAAGGGAACTGGAAAATGTTGTGAATGTCTGCATAGAGCCCTGGTTTCTGACAGTATTTAATGCACTGCTGCAAATAACTTCCTATGACACTTTCATCCTCTGTGCAAAAACATGTTAGCTTGGAGGTAGTATATTAGGGTGGCTTTTACAGAATAATATTCAAAAAGTTTGTGTCATCTTATGGACTAATTGCTACATTCTTCTCCTCTTGAAGAGTTTAGTTTAATTTTGGAAGTTTGTTTTCTCCTCTTTCTTGGAAGAGCACTAAAATTACCCACTTGACAAATTGTGTTTAAAATTAAATGAAACTAAGGAACAATAAAGTGACACCTCCATCCTGTGTCTGACAAGTTGAGCCATACAATGGCTCTTTTGACTAGCCTTCTTTTCATGTTCAGCTCCATTTTCTTATCTATATTATTTTCTTTGGCATCTGATTTCTCCTTATAATAGCTCAATGAAAACCAAGGTATATAAAACTACCCAGTTTTCATTGATATTTCAAAAATTATAGCCTTAATCTAGTATTTCTGACATAACTACTGCTGTGCATGTTTCAACTACCAATTACAAATACAAAGTAGGGGTAGGATTGCTGAAGGAACATTAAATCAGTTTAGTGGAGGTAGACATTACTCAGGAGTGTCAAAAGCTGTACTATAAGTTGATTTCTAGAAATGTTGCTATTACGCGTATGAATCCTTAAAATTCTTTTTCTGCAGGTTGCTTACAGAAAATTAATATGCAAGTTCTAGATGGAGAAAAAGTTTTGCTTAACACTAGTTGTAGAATGTGACTTTTGGCATTATTGGGGGGTGTGGTGTGGTTTTTTATTGTTTGTTTCTGAACTGACAGTATATATGACTACTGGTGTGAAATATAAAACCAACACTTAGCTTTTAGCTTTGGACATGGCCACTTACCCTAAAAATTTTCAAGCTGTGCCATTTGGTTACCTGTAGCTATTTGCTAATATTTTTTTTTTTTGGTCACTGTCTTGTTACGGAGAATCTAAGAAACTAAAAAGTTCTTTTACCATGGCTTGATTAGGTAACTGTCATTTTGTCTTAAATCAAGCTTTCCTGCTGGTTTACTTTAATTTCATAACAGCAATTCCTAACTTACCTCCTCAAGGAAGACCTATAGAAATACACATCTTGTGTTGTACCCTGCTGACCAACTGCCTTGGACTACAATAAGTCAATAGCAGGAGGCACTCTGTCCTCTTGAGCAATTGTATCAGAAGGTGCTTTTTTTTTTACATTACATCTGTTTATCACTTCCATACTTTTCTTACTCCAGCACCTGAGTATTCTTCCTGCAGTTTAAGCCAAGCATATGTTATCACTGTGGGCAGTGACTTAGAACGAGGCTTGTAGGCACTTAATAGTGTAAGTGAACATTTGGGTTGTTTACCTGTTGTTAGGTACTGAGTTTACACTGGGTTAAATAATTGGGATTTCAATATGTTATTTTTAAGTATTTGGGGAGGGTCTGATGTCTTCAATGAGACTCTGTTTCGCCTACATGATTTAGAATTATCTCAACTGCTTTTTAACAGTTCAAAATAAATAGATAAAAACAAGAGCTCTGAAATATTTAGCAGAAGTGCCATCCTTGTCTACGCTTCTTTTTATTGGTTCTGCATTTTTGCTCATCAGATTTTCTTGTACATTGTCTTTCAGACTGAGTTTGAAAGCATGTATTCCTGTAGCTGTGGTAAAAAGAATCTCTTGAAAAAATAATTTCATTATAGGAATAGACTGCAGTTCTTTGAAACCTGATAAAAAATAAAAAAGCAAACCAAACAACACTAACAACCAGGTTCCCACTATTAATGTAAATATACCTATAATAATTGTCTCTGTGTTTAAAAAAATATAAAACTTTTTCACCATGACTGAAAGCTGAATTAAAGAAAAATAGGTACTCAGCATATTTTCATCTTGTAAAGAAGGACATTTTTGTGTACCTTTTAACCACCAAAGCTGGAGATGTTGTAAATGGTAGGAAATGAATCCCATTCATTCACCTGGGTCTAGGCAGCTACTTAACCTGCCAGTGGACTTCTCTTGGAGTATGAGGTCTAAAGCAGAAAGGTCAGAAAGCTTTATATATATGTATATTTGAACTTTCCCTTTCGTTAGTTTCTCCACATTCTGCATTCTGTTTCTGTTCCAAGTTGTTCTTCCTCTTTTGGTGTCTTTTTCTATATATCTTTTGAAATTGTCTGGCATGTAGGTTCTGATCAATATACCTTACAGCTGAGGCACTTTATATGTATTTTATTTTTATATGCACACACAATTAAAGCCATTTGTGGCTGATGTGAGTCATAGAGAAAAACCTTCCCAGGATGTTCAGCCCAGTCTACAGACCAGCTGGAGTGCAGGAAATGCCAAACTGGTGATTAAACTGTAGATAAAAAACTTTTGGTTCAGTAACATAAATCATCTTTTTTTTTTTTACTTGATGGCAGAAGCCTCTCTGTAAGCAGGTATAGGGCAGAAGGCTGACTATGAACTCTCCGTAACTATTTGGTAGCTGTGTACATATGCTTTGTAGTTTATCCACGGTCACTCCCCCTGTCCTAAGATCGTTAATCACAGGCTGTTGGACAGCAGCCATGAGTGACTAGCATCCCTAGAACACAGCTTTAAACAGAATCTGTTTGAAATATTCACGTTTTATTTTCCTTACCAGTGATGCAGACATGGCTTGGTCTTCTCATGACCTATAAGTACAGCCATTTTCTTGTCATGCGTTCTAGTCATAGTTGGTTAGCTTGGATGGAGGCTCGTTATTCTCTCCTTGTTCCTGAGCACGTAAGGTTTACAGAACATAACATGAATTTTAGTTGCCTGTTGTTTTCTTTAAGCACTGGACTGCAATTGCAAAATGTGAATACATGAAGTACAACAATCCTTTTAAGGAGCACTGATGTTACGACAGTAGAATGTGCATCATCTTCAATTGGTTAGTTAAACCTAAACTATGGTACCGGTATATTCTGTACCACTACTGTCTACTCATGGGATTAAACTACTGCTTTAATTTCAGTCTGGAAAGATGGAATTTATTAAATATATCAATAATATGTAATTTTTCTAAATATACCTCTCAAAGACTTAATTAACTTGTTAATAACCTCTTTCCAGTCCTGCTATCACTGCAAACTGAACATGCAGGAAGGTGACCCAGCTGTCTATGCAGAACGTGCTGGATATGACAAATTGTGGCATCCAGGTTGTTTCATCTGTTGCACCTGCAGTGAACTTCTAGTAGATATGATCTATTTCTGGAAGAATGGTAACCTGTATTGTGGAAGACATTATTGTGATAGCGAAAGACCCCGCTGTGCTGGATGTGATGAGGTAGGAAATATCCTGGTCCTTTCTTCTAGCACGTAAGTTTGTTCCCCTGAGAAGTGACTAAGAGTTTTAGTAAAGCATTTCAGTGCAGGAAGATTATATGCCTTTAGCAGTTTAGTAGATGTTTTAATGGACACTGCACATTCAGGAAGACCCATAGTTTGCTTTGGATTTGGTGGTGATTTTGCACAGTCTATGGGGCCATAGGATGTGATATGAGAGGGCAAATTCTTCCAACAAGTCCCAGTTATGCAGTTGTTTCCTTATCATGGGCACTAGGGGCTGAACTGACCCTGGGCAGCAACAGGGAGCAGCCCTCCTGGGGCCTCTGGCATCTGCGGGCTCTTGAGAGCAGCATGGAGGCTTTTGGGAAACAGTTAAACAACGGTGGAACCACTGAGAGTTCCTTGCAAATTACAAAACATCCAGAGGCTAGATTTATTAAAAGGTACACTGTTCAAATGAATGTACTTGTTTACTTGTATACTTGTTTATATCTTCCTCGTAGCTAATATTCAGCAATGAATATACTCTGGCTGAAGGGCAAAACTGGCATCTGAAACACTTCTGCTGTTTTGACTGTGATTGTGTTTTGGCCGGGATAACTTATTTAACAGTGAATGACAATCCAGTCTGCAAATCCTGCTACGTGAAGAACCATGCTGCGGTAAGGTCCTTACAGATGTCTTGGTGTTGTGAAGGAACATAAGTCTATGGAGCTTCAAATTCTTACTTTCTCTTAGTCTGGGAATATCTGAAGAGTATAAATTGAATGTGTGTTTAGGCTTGAGTCAGTCATCTTCCACTTCAGGAAAAAAACCCCACAACTTCAAGCAGGCGTATGTTTTGTCAGTTCATAAACTTGAACAAAAGCCACTGATGCAGGGGGACACCTGATGGAAAAATACCTTGTACTTAGCCAGTGGTGAAGCAGGATTTAGTAACAGAAGGAGTAAAGTAGGTGAAGACAAGTGATGCTGCTAAATGTTTAGTTCTCATCAATTGTAGTTCATAGAGCCTGGTGGGAATCAACTTCAGCTGATCTGCTAAAAGCCTGGAGTGGGAACTTCAGTCTACATACTTCTATTTCTTTTATTTCTAACCAAACTTGTTAAAAAAAAAGAGAGTGATTGACAGGATAAAGCTAGAAGTTTGGAAAAGAATGGTTGATCTTGATTCTTGGTTATGCTGGAAACTAGTCTGAGATAGTGGTCCATTCACATCTGCAAGTTAACTAGCTACTAGCAACTAACTAGTTGGGGGCTCAGTCTAATGTGCACCCAGTTGGTTTATATAGTGAATGGAGAAAAAAATTGCTATCTCTAGTTGGCAGTTAATAATATTCTGAGGTAGGTGTGAGGAATTGTTTTTTTGGAGAGGCTTTTTTTTTCCTTCTTAAAACATTTACTTTGTCAATCTAAATTACAATTCGTGAACAACCAGATTTTAAGATGAATTGTGTCCAAGACTTTCTAATAACCTTTAATTATTTGGCATTGCCACAGAGCTGTCAATGTACAGGAAGATTTGTAGTTAATCTCTTCACATATTTAGGTTAATATATGAAGATCTGTGCTGTTTGACATAAAAGGTTTTTATGATTATTTGGGTATTGGGAAATCCTAACCAACATAACTGTCAAAGCTTAGTCCCAGCAGCAAATAACTTGTGTGTCTATTTTATTATTCTGTGCCCTCAGCTGAATTCTAATCAAAACAACTTAAAAATAAAGAAAAAAATCAGAAGCTGAAGACTTTTTTTAAAGGCTTCTTTTAACACCTGTCTCTGTCCTCCAAAAACATTTAAGAATTCCATGTTCTACTGGACTCGAAGAGGACACGTGTGTGCTTCATTTCAGTGTTGTTTTATTTCTAAACAGATCTGCCAAGGCTGTCATAATGCTATAGATCCAGAAGTTCAGCGTGTGACGTACAACAACTTCAGCTGGCATGCTATGGAGGAATGCTTCTTGTGTTCCTGTTGCAGCAAGTGTCTGATTGGCCAGAAGTTCATATCTTTGGAAGGGATGCTTTTTTGCTCAGTGGAATGTAAGGAAAAGATGATGTCATAAAAGAAGACATGCACAGAACTAAATTAAGTATTGCTGTGTTCCAAAGGCTCCGGCATTTCTACTGTAAAATATATAGTGTCAGGGCATTTAAAATTATTACAAGTATTAAATAGCATTTTCCAAAGATTTTTTTTAATATCTGAAACTTCCTATGTAATCTTCATTTCTTAGCTGTAATAATACTTTCTTTTTTGCAACACTTTTGCTGAGTCTTATTTCAAATTACTTTGTATCATAGACATGTAATAAAAAATGCATTACAAACTCTATACATTCTAAGGGAGTTCTTCACTGTGAAGAATCTTTTTGCTGTATCTTGGCTAATGGAACAAGAAAATGTGAAAATGCTCCAATTTATCTTGTTTTGTATGATAAATGTAACTCCTCCACCTCTGGTTTCACTAATTTATCATCTGTATAGTTTTTCTGCTTTTATCAAGCACTTTAGACAAAATGATCAGTTTTACTGCCATGTACAGCTTTGTTTTCCTGAGTTCAAATATACAGGGAGAATGACACTTGAAAAAATTTGCCTTTAACAATTTCCTTGATTTTGACACACAGGTTTTTGGGGGATAGTGACTACTCTTACATCTAGTTTTGAAAGTAACTCCACCAGTAGAAAACTGTTGGGTCATGTTTCTTTCTTGCAACTGTTCATGCCTGGAAAAGCTTTAATTTTACAAATACTAAAGTTATGTTACAGGTAGGGGGTGAGGGGTGTTGGTGTTAGAAAATAAGAGCAGGTCTTGCTTAGATTAAAAAAAATCCACCAGAACTAGTGGGTGTCACTTTGAGCCTTTCAGAACTGGCTTCTGTTTTATATCATGAATGTTCCTTTCATAAGTTGTGCCTTCCATCAAGAGGGATGTGGCACACAGTACTGTATGCATTTCCAAGAATGTATTTCTGCAAACGGATCCTGCTTTTGATTTCTAAGTTCTGAACCAAAGCATGAAGAAGTCTTCCCCAGAAAACTTCCAGTATTTGAGTGAAAAATTTCACAGCTGTGTATTAGCTTTGCTTACTAGATAAACCAAATGTGTGGCTTTCTTTTTCTTAAGAATTACAGGCCTACAGTGAAGCTTCTTAGTTATCTTTGTGCCAAACACTGAATGTCTTTAGCCTAAAAAATTAATAAAATAATTTTTAAAGAAAATTCTATACAAGGCAGTTCTTGTAAGTTTTATGGTGATTGTATTGTAACACCTATCAATAAAATTAGTGGTTTTCATTTAAGTTGTCTACTAATTCTGTTCTTGTTCAATCCCCCTTCAAAGGAAGCAAAAAGGAAGGGAAATGTTCTCATACTTTACTTTATCTTGGACATAATTCCAAAAAAACTGAAGGCCTGGATTACTATACAGTGGATACTGTCTCATGCAATGTTTAGTAAAAGTGCTTATAGGTGCAAAACAGTGGGTCTTGTTCCAACAAATGCATAGCTTCAGAACTTAGTGTTATTTTTTTCTTCACATAAACTATTTTAAGACATTGAATGGCAAGTTTTGAATTCATTCACGTGAGGTAATGTGTTGAGAAAATAAAGTGCATTGTGATCCTTTGAGTGCTGCAAAAATAAGACCCACTGAGATACACTGTGATTTTATATGTTGTCTAAGTTGTAAACTTTACAGCTTTTCTCAGAGATCCTCAGTAAGTACAAAAAAGTGTATATACTTCAGCTGGTACCAATAGGGCTGTATCCTTGCCACATTTGCAGATTTAAACCAAGGAACACCAGAATGTCTCAGTAAGAGAGGGTTTTTCCATGTAAGTGCTACTTAACCTGTAGCATGTTCTGTACTTCTATACAGGACGTGCTGTGAGAATGCTCTTTTGAGGGTGGGATAAGGTCTTATTTAATTATTATCCATAAGGATGGCTTGATAGTGACTGGCTTTTATGTGTCTTGAGTACATCTGTCCTCACCCACTCACTAACATCTCTTCTGGAAGATGCAGCTGACCTTTATAAAGAACCATGGAAAGATCTTTTGCACCTCTCCCTGCCCTTCCCTTGCCACACCGTGTAACAGCTTTCTCATTAATGTGATTACTTGTACTGATATCAGGCATACTTTGCACTTTAAATCTTGTTTTGAACAGTTTTGTTTATTAAACTTTGATTGTGTAACATTCATTTAAAAGGCTGAGCAGGAGATAGGGCTTATTTATTCCTTCCAGACAATTCCAAAGGAAATTTATGTCAAACCAAACAATTCCAATAGTCCATCAACTAGGACTGACTTTTTCCATGCCTCTTCTGAAGCATGCTGGTTTGCTGGCTTTAGTCGCTGCTCTTCTTGAATATCTTCACTTGCCTGCTTGGTCCCTTCTGGCTCTTCTCCCTGGAACTTGATGCATCTAGGTGTTTCTTCTTTGGGGTTTGCAAAGTTTAGTTTCTGTTCAGTAATGCAGTAATTGGAAAGGATCATGTCTTAAGAACATCAAGTATAATGTACAGGTGATACAGAGCGTAGACAAAGATAGTGCTATGTGACTTCACAATAGGGCAGAGATGATTAGGAGTGCTAAACTGTTCTTGTAATGAGCTAGGAAGGAATTTATGTTCCTGCAGATAATGTTTTTTGTGTTAGCTGAAGAAACATCAACATACCGGCGCTTGAAAACAAGCATTAAGGAGGTTTCATCCTGTCACTGTCATAATAAAAATATTGGCAGTAAAGTGTTGGGGTTTTTTCTCTTGCATTTTTTGGCTCTTTTATTAGAAGTCCCTTTGGACCTATTTATCTTAATAAGCTAAGAATAGAAGCTGGAAGCTTTTGCATACTTCAATAATAAAAATATACTTTCCAGATTAAATTTTGACCTCTCTTGAATGTTGAAGTTCTTTGCTTAAGACTAGAACTTTGTTGGTAAGAAAATCTTATAAGCAGTCATTTTAACAACAAAATCTTTTTATTTAAGGAGGAGCTATCCTATGGGTCTGTAAAAGTGAGACTGGTAAAAGCTGTGCAAAAACTTTAAAAGAACAATGCTAAGGAAATGCATCTTTGAATTAGTAACATATTTATACATGGTAGGAATAATTGTAACTTTTACTGAGATTTGGATTACATTTCAAACTTAGTATGGTTATACATATGCTAGAAATAAAAGAAAAATGTATTTTAATCAGCTCTTACATGTTTTTTTAATCTCTGGAAGTCTAAAGTTTCTGTATTAAAAGACAGGCTAATGAGCAATTAACACAGCAACTCCCCATTTGCTTGCAGAATTATAGGTTTTGAGTTTTATGGAATACAGTTAATGGTGTGAAGCAAAATTATCTGACTTTGTTGTAGTAATGACCATTAGAACAAAAGTATTTGCTTTCAGAACTAGAAGTACTTGGACACTCTTGACCGTCTGTTCCCAGAAGAACTGGCGAGGTGAGGATGGCAGGATGGTAACATTTTGCTCAATAGCCTCTACCAAATTTAGCATGGGTTTGGGATGCTAGAGGTAGGAATGGGTGGCAAGAAGGAGGCTGGAAGTTCAGGAAAGGGTCAGCAATTCACCCAGCAGCAAGCTCTCCAAGGGAATGGGGATGCAATGGCTGTACCAAGAATAGGATGAAGGAAGCTAGTGTATGTAGCAGTTCAAGGGCAGAAATTCAGAGTTTCACGTAGGGTGTCCTGAGGTCCTGAGTGTGCTCTCCCACCACAGCAGACTCCCATACCTTGCTGAATTTCAGTGGAAAGCCATCTTAAAAATCACCTCCACAAGAGCAGTCCTCTGGGGCCCAAGTAATCCTCCTTTCTCAGCCCGAGCAAAACACTGTCAGAGAAGTGTGATTCCAGGGTGATTCAAATCCATATATATAATTCTTTTGTGTGGTGAAACAGAGTGGGAGAGGCCTAGAAAATCTTTTGCTAGGCCTCCACACCTTTTCATGTGTCAGGACTCTGGAGTGCCCTGTTTTATCCTAGAACTGACAGGAACCCAGTCCAGCTGCTCCTCACACACCCATCAGGCCCCGTTGAGTGCAAATGTTATTTTATTTATAGTTTTTGGTGTGAAACACAGGGAAGATTTGTTCACCTTCTTTTGTGTCTCTGAGTGAGTGAAGTGTTGGCTCCCGGAAGTGGGAAGTCTGGGTTCAAGGCCGTCTTCAAGCATTTTAGCCCCAAATTCTCCCTCTCACCTTCTGGGAGAATGTCCCAGCCATCAAGGTGTGGTGTCACCTCCAAATAAGCACCCTTCATATCATCTGCTGTAGGTAGACCAAAGCAATTAAGAATTTCATAGTCAAACTAAACTACACATGGTGCAGCTAATGATTTTTAATGTTAGCTGAAATAACGCCCCTGAAGTTGTATTGCTGTGTCATTAGCAGTCAGCAGTGAATAGGATCACACGCAAGTAGATTTGGTGATTTTTGTCTTGCAAAGAGTCGCTTGTTAATGGTATAAAGTTGGAGCCTCTCTGCACTTAGAAAGGTTGTAATTGGTCATCCACATTAATGTATTGCATCTACTACGTTACTGCTTCAAAGTGCTGAGGCTGAAAATGTCCATAGGCCAGGGCCTTCTACCTCTGCCTTTACTCACTCCTTCAGTAAACAAGCAAAATAAGTTTGTTAATTAAGCACAAGGCCAAAGAATGGTACTTAGTAAGGTGTACTGCCAAAGAGGTCCTAGACGTAAGTGTTAAATGAAAAACACATCATCCAATTATCATCAAGTGCTGAAAATAACATGTTCATTTTTTCCATGTCCTTATTAACATAAAATGATGGGTAAAGGAGCTTTAGGGAACAAAAGCTCAAAACCATCTGAGCCAGGACTAGGCTCAGCTTGTAGACTGCCGCCCTGTGTTCGCTGCCTAACTCCCAAAAAATGAGCTAGATAGATTTTAGCTCTGGCAAGCACTGAGGCAATACCCACTTCACTGTGCCACCAGTGGAGCAGAAATGTCCAGTTCGGAGGTTGCTATGAGCAATCACAACAAAGTGTAACAGATCAGTTTTCCCCTGTCGTGGTTTAGTAATGGATTTCGAACTAAATCACTACAGCCCCTTTGCCTCCCCCCTAAACAAGTGAAAAAAGAACCAAATAAGAGGATGTTTCTGCTACAAATTAAGCCCAGCATTGTTCAAATTTGGATTCATGCCCAGCATTGTCCTAGAAAACTTTTGCATCCAGTTTATGAGAAATTAGTCTAGCTTCATATATTTGTTAACTTCTCATTTGTTAAAAAAAATTTAGTGTCACAATAAGGCAACAAGGCTATTTATTGGTTGCCCTGAATGAGTTGTTTACATGAGTCAAGGCTTGACTTTTATGTTGGCAGTAACTGAATGACTGGCAGCAGCCACCCGGTGTTCCTCAGTTCCCCAGCAGGTGCCGTCTGTGCTGCGCTCAGCGCACGGGCTGCTGTATCCGCAGGGCAGGGCTCTGGGGAGCAGCAGGAAAGTCAGTTTTGCTCTGAAAGGGATGTTCTGAAGGCTTCAAGAAAGAGTAAGCTGAGGACAGGGCTGTAAGTCCAGGAGGCAGTGCAGAACTGGAAAACAGCATGACCAGGAATTTGGATAGGAGAAAGAGGCACAGGAAAGATATTTTAGAATGAACATGAGTAGAGTGGGAAAATAGAGGGAAAAAGGTCTAATAAGCCAGGGGCATAATGCTGAATCATGGAAGCACTCTGAAATAGTTTTGACTTACTATTAAAAGGTAAAAAACATGAAGTGCTGAAGTTCAATTGCTCTAGAAAAGGAAAACTGATGATGCTGTTTAATTACTATGGGTAGAAATCAGACCATGAGGGTAGGAAACAGGCTGCAATAACCAAGGTTGTGAGACAAGAAGAGGACTTCAAGATGACAGATGGTGAAGAAGGGTTGTTCTTCAGCCCTGGTGAGGCATATCTGGAGTGTTGTGTCCAGTTTTGGGCTCCTCAGTACAAGAGAGACCTGGAGCTTCTGGAGTGGGTTCTGCAGAGGACAACAAAGCTGATTAAGGGGCTGGAGCATCTCTCTTATGAGGAAAGGCTGAAGGAGCTGGGCCTGTTCAGCCTTGAGAAGAGATAACTGAGAGGAGCGCTCATCCATGTCTATCAGTATCTGAAGGGAGGGTGTCAAGAGGACAGGGTCAGGCTCTGCTCAGTGGGGCGGAGCAGTAGGACAAAAAGCAACAGGCAGAAACTGATGCACTGGGAGTGCATCCTATATTTACCTGAATATAAGAAAGAACTTTACTGTGCTGGTGACTGTGCACTGAAACAGTTCGCCCAGAGAGGTTGTGGAGTCTGCTTCACTGGAGATATTCATAACCATCTGAACACAATCCTGTGCCATGTAGTCTGGCATGACCCTGCTTGAGCAGGAAGTTGGACCAGTTGACCCACTGTAGTCCTTTCCAGTCTTACCCATTCAGTGATTCTGTGATTCAGCAGTAATCTGTGCTCCTAATGTTGCACACTTATATCTAAAAAGTTATCTGTTACACCTGTATGGTGTTTAATAGGTGTGCCTCATTTAAATAAAAAAGCAAAAGTCTTTTTGTGTGCTAATGGTCTGATGCACTGTGCTGAAGTCTGCTGCCTGAGATTAACTTTATGACACTCCCTAGCAAGGAGGTCTGATTCTGAGGAATTTCACTTCTCAGTCTGAGGAATCAGAGCAGAAGTGAAATGCAGGAATACCATTTGAAAAGCATTTGGAAAACCTTGAGGCAATCCCTATGTTCCTAAACAAGCAGGAGACTCATGTCCATTTAAATTTTCCAAAAGCTAAGGGCATCCAGGCCAGATGTTCATGCACAGGTAACAGCCAAGCAACATAAAAGCAAAATCAACTACCCATCTTTTAACTGTGGAATCAGTGTTTGAGGGCTCATAACACCACAGAAAGATTTAAACTGAAGAGACCTCTAGGGGTCATCCAGTTTAATGCCTTAGGATTTTAGCTTTTATATTTTTCATATATTTGTAATTCTGCAATTCTTTAGTGTATAACTCGAAACTCCGTATACAATGTTAGCTACCGTTCTCCCATTTTGGTCGGAAAAAACAATTCCTCTCTAGGCCAGAAAAAGGACACCTTACTGTCTGAGGCCTTGAGAAATGTAAACAAAAGTGAGTTGTGGGGGAGCAAACTTGGGGTAATGACTTCATTACCTGAAGCTGTAACAGGAGGACTAACCTCCATATGCAAACAGACCAAACTTATAAAAGTATGAAAACCTGTGATCCTGTCGTCCATTTTTGGGTGTAGCCCCTGTGTGGGCTTTGTTTGCCCTAAATGTACCTGAAGGCCCTTCAGTAAATATAACCGCTTTTTAGTCTCCTAATTTTGTCTAGCCTCTGTTTTTAGGCAGTCCCCACAAGGCATCAAGTTCAGTCCTCCACTGAAAGCAGGGTAAAATTTGTGGCTACATCAAGTTACTCAGGGCCTTGCCCAGCCAAGTCATAGTCACCAACCTGCTCATTCCGACGACAGTTGTAATTTAGTTCTTTGTATCTCACGGCCTGCTCTGGTTTTCACTGTCACACATCACCAAAAATGTACCTACCAGCTTCCATTTCTCCCTCTAGCCAAGATCATTGCTCCATAGTGTCTTCCTTGCATAAGTCAAAGCATTTCCAAGTACCTGAACCAAAGCAGTTTAACTCCCAGAGGTTTTGTGATTAATTGAGAATCTAATTGTATTATATTAATTTACAGCAAGAGTTTCTCCCTTAGCGATTTCAAAGAATCTAATTGGGAAACCATACTTATAAGTGTATTTATGACTTATATCGTCATCTGCATTTACTAGGTAGCAGAGAGTCCATACAGGCAAGAACTCTGGGGTTTTCTGCAGCTTAATATGTAAACTCTGACTAACACATTCACAAATGTTAGGGAATTCATTAGATCTTATTTGCCCATGTGAAGTTTCTCTTGTCTTTTAAGAGGCTGAGGCTCAGCAGAGGTTCAGCATTAACAGACAAAACTTGTTTTGCAAGTTTTTTGAAAGTTTTAGGAACTTAATATTAGATGTCTGTCCCTCTGCCAAGTTTGGCTAAGGTTATGGGAGAAGAGGCTCCTCTGTCTCACACACAGACCGCCTACATGGAAATACATCCACACATGACTCAGTCTGAAGAGTCTTTCCAAAAGTACCTTAACTAACACTTCAGTGTGGTCTGCACCCATTTCTGTCTGACACTAGCAAGCTTCAGAACAGGCAGAAAAATCCATGTTCAGCATTTGTAGCATTTCCTACTGGTGTGGTTTTGTGGGGTGACCATCCATTCAGCATGTTGGCATTTTGGCTCTAACCTTTACTACATTTCAAATTCTGGATCCAAAAATGGCACATTCTGACAGACAAATTTTAGGTACTGACACCTTTCAGTTAGATTTTGTAGAAATTTGACTCAATGGAAGCAATTGAGGCTTATCTTGTCTCAACTGGACACATATTCATCAATGAAAATATGGAAAAAGTCAGCAACAGCCTGAAGTTCCAGCCAAAACAAGCTGGGAGGTATTTTTAATTAGTAAGTTTGGTGGTGTATTCAGGAGAGAAATCAAGTATAATCAGTAAGAATAAAATCAGTAAACAGTTCATCAGTTCTTAGAAAACATTTTAATGACCTTCCAGAACAGGGAGCCAGAACATTGTGGGCAGAATACAAACAGCATCTCTCTCATTCCAGGAATTCAATGCACTTTTTTTCGCTTGAAAAACTCTCAATATGATAGGCATTCAGAAGTCTTTCAGGCTACTTTTGTGGAATTGGCTCTATTCTATTGCTTCTTTTTTTATTATTTTGTTTTGGTATTTTTAATGTTAGGGAAATTATCTCTAAAACTGAATATTCCTCTACATTACAGCAAACAAACAGGTTCTTAGCCCCCTCTAATTTAATCACAATGCATGGAAAGTATCAATATACACTGTTTGGAATCCTTTTAATGTAAAATTTCTTTCCTGTACAAAAGCATAAGTAATCGGCATGATTTAGTAGACTGCAGAGTATGACTGCAAAGCAGAAACATCCAACATCTCATTCCAGTTGTCGGCTGAATGCAACGGGACATTGTCTAAATTCCTTGGGTATTCTGTTGCTCGGTTCACATCCTATGTGGGATGGGTATAATAGCAACTTCACAATGATATTTTGAGGCCTGGTTCACTCTAAACAGTAAAGTTTATTGAATCTGTAAACTGTATAACTGTGGTGTAGTTACACAAATGATCTTAACAGTCTTTTCTGAAATAGCTTTTTTCTTCATTTTGCAATTCCCTTACAAAACTTCCAAACAGAATCTGGGCTTTATATTTAGGAAGTCTGTAATCATTCCATGAAGTTTAAGAAATCTGGCAGTGGTCTGGAAAACTTAGGAGGTAATAAAAGGTTACCAGGAGGAATGCAGAGCTGCCTTGTATGGTAGTGGAGAGTAGAACCAGTACATATTTTGATAATACAGCACAGCTCTTTTCTTTGGGGTGGGCCTTGGTTGTATAGCTCTGCCTGCATCTGAAATGCATGGCAGTGTAAACATGGCACAGAGGTTCTCTTAAACATTTGTAAATAGTTCAGCAATTTTGAGAAACGGGGTGGAGCCTGAAGATGGCTAAAGAAAGAGGCATTATTCTCATGCTTGCTGAACTTACTGTCCCAAGCCCAGTTCTGATCCCAATGTAAACCACTGCCACTTGCCTTCAGGCACAGTTGTACAATGTATGTCTGACCAGACTTGGAAGGCACACTCTGTTCCAGAGAGGGCTGTGCTCCGTCCAAACCTGACCCAAATGTGATACCCCAAACTGAGGATTTATTTCTACTTAGCAAGAAAAGGTGCAGTATTGGCTATATTGTGGGTGGCTTGGAGGAGATGCAACTTTTTAAACTGAAAACTAGTTCTGAAAACCAGAATTCCTGAGGTATCATCTTGGGGCTGGGTTTTCTTTCTCTCACTGCTAAGCACTTAGAGAAAGCCATTACCTTTTCTAATTCTGTGGTTTCATTTTTAAATGAGGATGGCAGCACTAATGTTTCTGGAACCTTCTGGAGTCAATTAATAATTTTAAAATAACTTGAAGATGAAAGGTGGTATATGTTTACGCCAGGTGACTGTTTTCAACATTCCAGTTCCACTGAACTCAATATAGAAGTTTTCTTGGCCAGAAATACCTGGCTATTACACATAGGCCTTGAGGCTCTTCTTGTGTGCTGCCACTCAGCTCCCCTGCTCTGAATCTCGGCTCAAAGTGTGATATCTTTTATTTCAGAAACACCCTGATGGTGGTATTGCAGGTAAACCTTACTTCTTAGTTCAGCCAATTGAACTTGTACACTGAGTTAACTGCAGCTATTTATTTACTAACCAGAAGACAACATATAAATAAAGAACCAATTTAAATCAAATTTTTAAAAAATCAACATTCTTTAATCCAAAATTATCCCAGATGGTCTCATTAAGATTGCATGATTTTAAGTATTGCTTGCTATAGCAGCACTATACTAGTCTGCACTACTAATCATTCAGAGAACATCTGTGGGGTGGGAGATCTCATTAGTGCAGGAAAAGGTTGTATCAGCAAATACTTCATCTTTCAAATTGATAAGAAGAGGTCACTACTGACAGAAGTCTGGGGAAAGGGAATAGGATGTGGAATTTTAGACTCGCAGGCTGGAACCTGCCAGCATTCATCATACGTGGTGGTACACAGGTCTCAGTCCCATTAGCAGAGGTAATAGGAAGACGGAGCTCTTCGGGAGGGGTTCTCTAGGGACTCCAGTCACAGGACAAGAATTAGAAGCCTCTGAGGAATGTCAGAGTCCCACCCCATTAGCTAACCCATATCCTTTACTTTACATTCATAGTGATAGGGCTGACATCCACAAGTGAGGCAACAGCAGATCTGACTCATCTAATCTAGAAATCACTTTCACAGAATTCCCCACATCGCACAGAGTGGACAAGAAATGTGGAGGTATAATTTTTGTTCAAGAGCAGTTCTTTTACACCAAGCCAGTGACATTGCCTCTTCTATTGCTAACAGTGACCTCTAAAAGAAACCTCTCAGAGGGAAGGTACAGAAGTGAGACCTGGCCAGATGCCTGTTCATATCTATCTGCAGCCAATTCATCTGACTGATAGAATCATAGAATGATCACAGCTGGAAGAGATCTTAAAGATTTTCCAGTCTAACCATCCACCCAGCACTACCACTGTAACCACTAAACCACATCACCTAGTGCCAGATCCAGATGCCTCTTAAACATCTCCATGTATGATGAGTCAAGCACCTCCCTGGGCAGCTTATTCCAGTGCCTGATCACCCTAACTGTGATTTTTTTCCTAATATCTAATCTGAATCTCCCCTGTCTCAGCTTAAGGCCATTTCTTCTGGTCCTTTCCCTGCAGGCACAGTAGAAGAGACTGGCCCCCACCTCACCACAGCTTCCTTCCAGGTAGTTGTAGAGAGCGATGAGCTCCTCCTTGAGTGTCCTCTTCTGGAGACTAAACAAACCCAGTTCCCTCAGCCACTCCTCATAAAACAGGTTTTCTAGACCTTTCACCTTATTGACCTTCACTGGACATGCTACAATGTCTCCATGACCTTTTTAAAGTGAGGGGCCCAAAACTGAACTCAGCAGTCAACATGTGGCATCACCTCTGCTGAGTACAGGAGGAAAGTTCTCAGGTTTAGGAGGGGCTCTTTTCTTTTGGGGTGTTGTGTTTTAACCCCAGCCAACAACCAAACCCCACAAAGCTGCTGCCTCACTGCCCCACCACTGGAACTGGGGATAAAATCAGAAGGGTAAAGCTGGAAAACTCATGGATTGAGACAGAGACAATTTAATAGGGAAAGCAAAAGCAGTGCACACAAGCAAAGCAAAACAAGGCATTAATTCACTGCTTCCCGTGGGCAGGCAGGTGTTCAGCCACCCCCGAGAGAGCAGAGCCCCATCACGCATAACACTGGCTTGGGAAGTCAAACTCCATCANGGTTTTCTAGACCTTTCACCTTATTGACCTTCACTGGACATGCTACAATGTCTCCATGACCTTTTTAAAGTGAGGGGCCCAAAACTGAACTCAGCAGTCAACATGTGGCATCACCTCTGCTGAGTACAGGAGGAAAGTTCTCAGGTTTAGGAGGGGCTCTTTTCTTTTGGGGTGTTGTGTTTTAACCCCAGCCAACAACCAAACCCCACAAAGCTGCTGCCTCACTGCCCCACCACTGGAACTGGGGATAAAATCAGAAGGGTAAAGCTGGAAAACTCATGGATTGAGACAGAGACAATTTAATAGGGAAAGCAAAAGCAGTGCACACAAGCAAAGCAAAACAAGGCATTAATTCACTGCTTCCCGTGGGCAGGCAGGTGTTCAGCCACCCCCGAGAGAGCAGAGCCCCATCACGCATAACACTGGCTTGGGAAGTCAAACTCCATCACATCCCCCCTGCCCGCTTCATCCTCCCACCTTACATACTGAACACGATGTTACACGGAATATTGCTTTGGTCAGTTTGAGTCATCTGCCCTGGCTGTGTCTCCTCCCAGCTTCCCATGCATCCCAATCTTCTCACCAGCACTGCTCAGCAATAACAAAAACATCTCAATACCATCAGGACTATTTTCAGCACAAATCCGAAACACTGCCCCTCAGTCCACTGTACCTCAGTTCAAACCAGCACACGGGCTTAAGTCAGAAAATGTTGTGCTGGAAGAATTTGCTCTAATAAGGACAAAAGGCAAAAAAGCCCATTGTCCAGAGAATCTGCATGCAGTTGACATTTTCTCTAGTGCTAAAAAAAGCGCCATATAGATGCTCGTATTATCAGGACTGTGCAGCAGCTTAGTTTGAGCATAAGATCAAGGCTGCATGCACTCTACTCCTGGACAAGTAGCACGGGACAATTTACAGATAAGCAATGATGTAAAGTCTGGAGAATAATAATAGAAAACTGAATTGTAAAGAAGCCAAAAGTTACTTCCTTTGGAAAATGTTGCTTTTGGGTCTCCAAACCATCTCTTAGTCCATCAGACTGCGCTAGGTGTTGTCTTAGAAGGAGCTATTAGAAGACCCACATTTTACCTTAGTAGCATGTAAGAAAAGGTAACTTCTTCAGACTAATAAAAGATGTTTCACATCAACAAATAGATCAAGGTAGTAATTTCTCTTCTGTTGCATTGCGTTTATATCTCTTCGGCCCTGTGCCCGGNCAGAGCGGGAGAGAGAGGGCCCGGGGCCCGCAGCCCCCTGGGCATGCTTAAAACAGGTTCCAAAAACCTGCGTGTCCAAGGCTCGACCAATAAACAGCTCACAGGGGAGGATACACATTTCAGGAACCAATGGGAACGGAGGGTAGGGGGAATCAGATAACAGGAACCAACTGGAGCACCGAGGAAGGGATGATAGACAGTTACAACTTGGGATTTGCCATACATTTAAAAAAGGGGGGACAGAACAAATCATTCCGAGGAAAATACGTAACCACACTCCTCCTCTTTGCGTAAAAAATTGTTACATCCTTCACAAAATTTTCTTTTTTCTGGAGCACATTTCTAGCACACTGACCAGTAATCATCTGCCAACTTAAACAGATATTTCATTTCCCACCGCGGGTGGAAGAGTGAAGATTTAGGCCACCACAAGACTTTTCTAGAATGAAGCTATTCACAGTAGAGCCTCACAAAATAAGTGAGTCCATCTTGAAGGAGCAGCAATGATAAACACGTATTGTGGCAACTAGAGTCAGAGAAGAAAAGTCCTGTTTTATATTAGCTGCAAATAAGCCAGTATATAATAGTCTTCAAAATATGAAATGCTTTCTTTCCTTTGTTTTGACTAGATTTGTAGTATGTCAAACAATATAATAAAAGTCAGAGCAGAGCTTCTAAAGCCAATCCTCTCTTTGGCCTAAAACAACAGTAATGTAGGCAAGAGAAGCATTTTACTCTTTCAGTCGTTTTGGAAACTAAACGGGATGGCTAAATGAGCCAAAGTTTAATTTTCTGAATATTTGTCAAAAATTCAACATGTTTGTTTTTGCCGGAGGATAATGGGCTATACTCGCCATGTTCAAAGTCAAGGCATAGCATTGTTTAGTAGCTTCTATTTTATCTTTGTGGTGTGTACACAAACAGAGTTCAGCCTCTCAAACTGGAACACAGTTTATGCAAGGCACTTATCTAGACGGCTGTGAAATAGTGCTGTAAAATATGGTAAATACCGTGTGAAAAAACATTTTTGTGTTGCTTAGACACAAGACTTCAGTGAAAGCAGGGTTTGCTTGCCAGCTTGCAAGGGAGTTAAATGGGCTCAGAAAGGTGCTCTCTGTTCCTGCAATATCTATTTTTTCCATGTGTACTTTATACATTGCCAGGAAACAACCAGGCAATAATGTTGCAATTAAATAGCAAAATAAGTAGCATTGGAGGTTATGGGCAGCTAATGCTGATGTTCCCACTGTCCTTTTGAATGTCTCTTCTCATTGACTGTAAAGGGAATCTGGATCCCTAAACTTGCATTTCCTTAATTGCACCTAAGGTAGATGCCTGCAGTAAGCATAGTGTATCACTAAGTAAACGTAATAGTTGTATATTAAATCTATTCCCCCTCCAGTGCCTATGCCTTTTCCTGCCTTTTTAAGATAACAAAAGAAAATAACTTTCAGATGCCTAGTGTTCAGCCAGATGTAAGATGTACAAGCTCTTCTTCCTACACCTCCACTACCCTCTGGTAAAGGCAGATTAGAGAAGTGGTAAACAAATCCATCCGAATCTGGTCCTCACATTTCAAAGCTGTAACTGCAAATTAGAGCAATGATACTGATAGGAATTTCAAGCGCTAAATACCATTAGAGATGCAGTATTTAATCCTGCAAACTGATGAGCACTCTTGACCTGGTCCAGCACTACACTTAAAAAGATCTATGGCATTTTTTTTAGGTAAGATTGCTATTAAATGCTTTGCTGCATTGGGTGAAAATAGATAATGGCAAGATAAGGTTCATGTCACCTAATTTTGGCCATTTAACAGTAAGATGTCAATCTGAAGCTAATCATCACAACTTAGCCTGTTGCTAAAGAGAGGAGGTAAAAGCATCTCCAGAGGGTGATTTTATTTTAGACATTTATTTATAAATCACTGAATTTTACCCACTCATTCCTCTCTTTCTCACTCTCTCAATGGTATCCCTTTAGCTTAGACTACACAACTGACTTTCTGAGAGTCAAAGTAATTGAGTTTAATTACCTATTAATTTCTGCAGCATTTGTAGTGATGTCACATTTAATCTATGTATTAGCTCAAAATATTGATATAATTTGAATGCAAACCTAAGGACTGCATCCCTCTGTTATTACATGTAAGCAGAAAGAGAAAATAAATGCTACCAGACTCTTAAACTACTCTTTTTTTTTTTTAATATTACACAAGGGTGAAATCACTTTGCCACCAAGTTGTCAGAGAGAAATAATTTATTCTCTTCTTATCTATTACTGAATCTGCAGATTGCTGTCACACCCGCAGTGATAAATTTATACCTAGTTCTCTGATGGAAAGAATTCAGGCAGTGAGAAGTAACTGCTGTTAGGAGTGGAGCGCTTATCTAGATGTGGAGTCTCAGCTAAAAATGAATTAATAACTTGTTGGGGAAAAAAAAGCGCAGCACTTCAGTTCTTACATATTAAAAAGTTTTTTCAACAAGTGGATGATGACTGAAGCTAATGATTCTCAAAAGGCAGCCACACAGCATTATGAAAAACTCTATAACTGAGGTTTACCAAAGACCTCTTTGTGTGGTCTTGAGAGCCTCTGAATGCTGACAAAAACTGTAAAAAACCTGTGATAATATCTAGTGTCTTTTTCTCTGGAAGTGCACTTAGTACTGAAAAGAAGAAATGGAAAGCTTGATCATAAAAATCCATAATGAGTAAAATGTGGGTAGAAGATGTAAACTTTTGTTATTGATGTAGTATTAATAAAATAAAACTTGTATCACTAGCTTGATGCAACATATTTTTTAGTGTAGTGAAGGCATTTTAATGATATGGTCCCACAAGCCCAGCTTAACACATCTTTATTGTCTGTCAGTCAAATGGCAGTGGCTGGATGCGCACGTGGTCCCAGCCCATAGCAAACAGGCAGCTGAACCAATCTTCCTGGGTGACTGCTTGTAAACCCAGTCTGCTTCGTGGTTGCAACAGGCCAGGAACACGCTTGGAGCGCTCAGCCACTGCCAGATCACTGAAAGCCAGTAATCTCTTGCAATCTGGTAAGCAAATGGAATTAGAAATAGGAGCCTGAAGAACTACTGACTCTTTCACCAGTGGATTTTGGGGGAAAAAATGGTAAGAGTTTCCTCTTTACTACATTTTTCTTTATTTAGATGGCAGATAATTATGTTACAGTGTAAGCCTGATCTACAGTTTAATTAAAGTGTTGTGATTTTTTTCCAACCAATTTGGGCTATGTTTCTACAAATTATTGAAATTCACACATATTTCTTCTTAATAAATGATTACAGTGGGGCTTATTTAGGTTCCAAACTGTTCACATCACCTGCAGGTCTTTCTTTTAATTACACAGAAATGCCGTTTTTTGAAATAAAACTATTGATGAACCTGTGTTTTCAAGACCTGTATTTCTCATCTGATACTTTATATATCTAATTTGAATTTACATGGATACTTGACACTTTTCATTTAAGACCTTTGTATATTTCAATTTACTCATCAATGCCAATTTAAACATAATTTCCATGTTGGGAGAAGTGACAAAATTGAAGTATACCCATCAAAAAACCATACTGTACCAATTCTAAAAGGTAATGCCCCAGCCCTGCAGTCTGGTTAGCCTGTATGGACCCAGAGAGATCACTGAGGTTCCTTGTAAAAGCAGGAGTCAGTGTGGGATGCAGGGCTGGTGCAGAAGTATCTGTTTGCTTTACCTAGAAAATGGATTTGAAATATTCCTGGGAGGGCTCTCAGGACCTACCCAGATGAATGTGTTCCATCTTGAAGATGGATAATACTGGTAACATACAGATGTTGTTTATTTGTAGAAGCCCATTTCTTAAATTTTAGAAATGTCAAGGGTATACTGAGGAAAAAAAAATTCCAGTGTGGTGCAGCCTACCCTTGGTAACAAGGTGTTTGATCCCTTCCATGAGCTGCAGTCCCAGCAACTGACTCACAGAGTCTAAAGCAGCAAGAACCATGCAGAATTGCTGTATTCGCAGGGCAAAGAGATTGTGGGGAAAGGCATCTCTGGAAACTACTTAATAGCCACAAAGCCTGCTTAGCATCTAAGAAAACTTCCAACAGCTCAGGGGTTAGATCTTCAGCTGCTGTCAGAACAAGTCCCCCATAACATTATGGCCTTGGGACAGTTGTAGTAGGTCACAATAAAACCCCATTTACACCAACATCCTGTCTCCAGCAGTGACCACAAGTCAATTTGAGGAAGAGTGTGGGAGCAAGGAAAACAGAAGATATATCACTGAAACGCACTCTCACCCTCGAGTGATTCTCAAATAAAAGTAAACCCTGAGAACAATATGGGTGTGTTGTAGGCTTCGGTTTGGTTTTGCTGGGTGTCTTTTAATTTGGTACTATTTACTGACTTCTTACCCATGGACTTGTCCAGTTTCCTTTTAATGCTCTATAAACTTTTAGCATTCACTGCATCCTGTGGCAAGCAGTTCCCAAGCTGAACTATTCCATGAAGAACAATAACTCTGCTCGTTGTTTCTCTTCTATGTCCCTTAACCTAGAGACAAAAACATGGACGATTGTGGCAGTCCATTGAGTTCTTTCACAGTGACACTCATTAAGAAAGTACCAAGCTTTGCAGCTGTTTTATCACTGTTGAGCATTGCTTGCCTTTTTTTTTTGAGTAGCTGGGGTCAGTTCCCAGCTCTCCTGCAGGCTGCCTCTGTGCCCTCTTGGGCTCTGACCTTATCTATATAACCAAGTGTTGAAAGTACTGGCAGTTTAATCCCTTCAGTTTAATTTCCACATTTTTTAACAATAGTTTGCTTCCCCCACCCTTCGCTTATCTTTTATATGTACACAGAATAGTTTGCTGGAAGTGAGTCTGCTTTTTTCCTAGGATACAGAGATCCCAAATCTAGAGGAAGGACAAAAAAACTTTTAGGTTGACTTTAAAACTGTAATACTGAAATGAAAAAACTGCAACTTTCCTCTTCTTTCTATTCTGCATCTGGTTACAAATTCTTAGGGTTTTTCTTCATGTTATGTGGATTAGAATCTTTTTATATTAAGCAATAGTACAGCCTCTCACATGGCACAAGAAAAAGAGGGGAAAAGAAGGCTTGAAGAACACTAAAAATCTTGAAAGCCATAATCAAATCATGAATATCATTAATTCCAATTACTGTATCTTTACACAAATACTGTGCATTATTTTTACTGTTTTATTTTTGACAGTTGCTGGTCTCAGGAGCATTATGATGCTAAGGAAAAGAAACTGGAAGAATAAAGTGCACTTGTGTGTCTGCAAGTAACTTTCTCCGTGGTCTAGTTGTATTCATGTTCATTTTACTGCAAGAGATTATCTCATAGCTCAGGCTGTGAAATTCAAGAACATTTACTTTAGGAGTAATTCAGGTGAAGCCACACTAAAATTGTGGTAACAGTGGTGTGCCAAGGTACTACCAGGGTCAGAGTAAAGAATCTTGGAATGTGCCATAAGTACATTCTTCAAGATATGCACTTCTTTATGTCTTCTCTTAAGTCAATAACACTATAGCTTTGAGAATGAATTGGGGTCTATTCAGAGTTTCATTGACTTCCAACAGAAATGGAATCAATCTTCCTTCATGTCAACTTATGCATTCCTGAATTCAGACCAACAAACATGGTTTCCATCATTTTATCTTTCCTTTAATAGACAAAAACAAAGTGATGAAAGAGCTCTCAAGATATCACTGACTCACCTTCCACTGAAACCATTCCCCACAGGTGATTGTTTGTCCTGTCTGTAGATCCCAGTGAGGAAGAACCTGCAGTATCCCTTGGTCATCTGATGTCACTCACTGACCATACACTGCTAAGCAAAGCATACTGTTTGCTGAAAAACACTCTCAATTTTGTAATTTGGTGAGATCCACTAATTAAGGAATATCTTCCTTAATAAAGAAATCGTTCATGGGAGCTCTTATTGTAATGCCTCTGACCTGGCTAAACTGACTGGGCAGTCATTCTTTATTTATACCTAACACAGACTTTTTTTCCATCTCAAACTTGACGACTTTTAATACCCTAGAAAGTTCTGATTCAAAAGAAGCATAGATTACTTTGCAATGTACCTTTTTAAGTATGTATCTTGAGGAATTAGTGTTTTTCTAACTTTTCTTCCTAGCATACCCTTACTTAGCCGAGGCTCTCAATAAACCAGCACATTTATAACCTTCACAGCGTGGCAGCACAGAAATGCAGCGAGGACGAGAAGCCGTCCCCTCACGGGTGCAATGTTCAGAGCCCTGCCAACGCCAGGGAGGCCAGTGCCCCTTCATGGTAAGGGCACACCGCGTGCCGCCAGCCCACCCTGCAGAGCCCCACTGCAACTTCCCTCGGCACCAAGGTTTTCACAGCATGTGAAACCTTTTGCTGGCTAAATGCTGAAGGGGAAAAGGTTTAGAAATAGCCAGCTTAGGAAACTATGTAACAAATGCAGGCGTAGTGAGGAATAATGTTTGTTGGCATTCCCTCAACATATTGCAGATCATTTACAGGTCTCAGCAAAATTCCTATGGAGTGCCAAGCCTGGGGACTGAATTAGTGTGCTTCATGCTGGTGAAGCCATTTTCTTTAAACAAAATACAAAGTTTAGGAACTGCATGAACTTTCCAAAAGGCATTTTCTCCTTATCTGGATAAGGAGTAGTAACCAATTAATAATTTCTGGTAAGTTACTCTTAGCTTCTTCTAATTTCTTTCAGCTCCAATGTCACTGAGCAATTTCTAAATGAATTTTAGGTCTGTTACCCAAATTGCTGTCCTTGAGTTCCTTACCACAGTCCCTGACAGCCCTCTGATTTTTTTTTTATTGTAATTTGCATGAGATATGTCTGTAATCTGGCAGGATGTACTCTATCCAATAGCCAGGCATGCTGCAAAAGCCTCTAGTTATTTTTTGTCCAGCTTAGCAAAGTTATTTGAGGAACTTTCAGTGCCTTAATGTTAAATAGTTATCTAGGTATCTGTCAGAAGGCAACATTGTTTCCTGACTGATTCTAAGGCATATGGATTCTACTTTGTCATAAATAGTTTATTTCTGCTCATGTAACAGAGTTGCTCAGACCAACTGGAATAATAATGCGGCATGCAGCTACAGTCCGAGCAGCCAGCCAACCAGAGCATGATTCTTTATCATAGTTTTGCATTGTTCTGCTAACTGCATGATGCCAAAAAATAATAATAATAAAGAGAAATCCTTTGTTCCCTTTCACTAACCTAGAAGGTCACAAAACAGACAGTTCCTTCTTGATTACACTAAATAAATAAAAGTCTGATTCATAGAGGGGAAACAATCATCTGCCAACTGCCAAACCCTATAAAGGGTAAATCTGTTTTTACTTTGTGAGCCAGATTGATGAGTCACCGAGGCTATGACTAATACCAGCAAGAATTAACATGTACCCAAAAATATAACCTCCCTTTGTACTACACAAGGGTACCTCAACAGCAGACTCTGCTCCAACAAGTTTTGGTGGGGAGTAGGGACCACCCCAGCATTCGCTCTCCAGATCCAGGGGCCCTCCCTGCCACAGCTACTGACATACATTTGCTTTATTCACAGGCATAAACTCAGCAAGGGAGATGAATAATTAGGTTCTTCGTTTGGGAAATCAGCCACGATGGAAATAAACACCCACCTCTCCTCCCTCCTCACTGCCCTGGGCGAGCTGCCTTCAAGAACATGCCGTAACCAGAGGTTCCACTCGGAGCCCAGTGACATGCACTGGGATGCAGACAGGAGGGCCCTCAGTAGGAAAATCCTAGCAGGCTGGTCCAGAGGAAGACAGAGATAAAGATCAGGGGGATTTTTTGAATTTTCTTGAAAAGCATATTCTCCAAGAGGCTCGAGAAAATGGGATGAAATGAACTGGTCACTTAGTATTTTGAAAATTATGTAAGAAAAATGTTAAAACAATGGCAACAAGAATAAAAAGGGTTTGTTCATTCATTTAATTTCTTTAAATGTGTGAATTTGCAAGTCCAATAGAGACAAAATTCCTGTTGACAGTAATTGTGCCAGAATTTCACCAACTGCACTCATCCCCTAAATGCATGTTTTAATAACTCATCAAAACTAATGCTGTAAGACTTTTGTTTTTACATACAGCTCTTTCCACTGAGATACATCACAAGCCAAGAGAAACTGTCTTCAAAGACAGGTAAGTCTTTGTCATTCCTTAATTCAGCTATGTTTTATTCCAAAAACTAACTCCTGCATCCTCAGCCATTCATGATCAGGGTCCATGGACAATCATTAGAAATTACACAAAAGAGTCACCTAAAGTGAACTAAAATGAAATGAGGAAAAAAAACCTCTTGCCTATGGATGCCAGTAATTGTCAATTCTCAGGTAAGCATTTATCTTGTCAGCCTGGCATTTGGGACCCTTGGAGCAAGGCCTAGCATGGATCTGAGCCCCTAAATTTGGGAGTCGTTTATTAAAAATAAAAACTAGAATATCACTATATATTAACTTTCTAGTTACCTGATCAAAAATCATTTTGGTGAGGATGTCCCAGTGAGAAAAAGAGAAAGAATGACACTGTACTCAAACACTGAATCATTAACAGGGAAGAATGCACACTTTTTTTAGGCCTTACATGAATCTAAACAGCAGAATAGCTTCAACCTTTTCCAGACTGGAAGAGCTGCAATTGATACTCAAAACTGGTTAGAGCAGGTATTTTTACGTTCTCTACTGCACTGTAATTGAATGCTGTAACCTTTGGAGAGCAAGGTTACCAGTGCTGAACTGGAAAAGAGTACCCTGTTTTTATTGAATTTTAGTTGGTTTTATTTAAAATGCCAGAAATTATTCATTTTTCTAATCCAAAAAAGTGTTTACTTTTATTTAAATATTTTAAAATAATTTTATTTTTATTACCATTTAAAGCATGAGCCTGTTAAAGATAAGGGGGTTTATGATTAAATTTTGTAATTCAACCTTCAAAAAATTATTTGCACAGCTCCATACATTTGGTATATTTGTCTTGAGACACTTTTGTAGAGAACCCAGAAACTTAATATTAAAGCTACTTTCAATTTTTTTAATGCTTGATCTCTAGAGTAATGGGAATGGGGTTAAAAAGTAGATAATTCCACCTTTTTACTACAATTTCAATCTTTCACAGTTATTTCAATCGTTCACAGTTATTGTAACAATGACAGTTGGATATGTAGTGAAATATAAAGAAATATGCAAAAAAGCACAGAAACACATTTGGCCTATGCAGTCACAAAAATGTAGGGGAAGTTCATATACCAAACCCACCTGTCTCACCAGCATCAGTTTAGATATAAATACCTATTTTTTTTCCTGGTGGTTCCATCAGAACAGATTAGCATATATCCCTTGGGAGAGCAGGGTTAAAAACTGCACTCATATTCCTGCCTATGAAACCTCTGAATAATACATGTAATTTGTGACTCATATGCCAAGAATCCTAATTCAGTGTATCTATCAGCAGTACTAAGTGTTCTAACTTTTTTTAATAGATGAATGAAATGCCATTAATCAGTCATTTAACAGGTACAAGATTCTCAAAAGCACAAAAGATTATATATATATACCCTGTAAAATTATATATACATATATATACCCTGTAAAACTGGAGGAGGAAAGTCAGTAAACTGCGGTGGAGTCTGTTTGAAAATCCTTCCTTAACCTTGTGCAAGTAGCTAATTTTTCTGTACCTCAGTTTTCCAGACACAATAAACTCATAATCATTCTCTGCCTTGGAGAAGTGTTGTGATGACAACCCATATTTATTTGAGAGATTTACATGTACAATGATGAAGGCAGCCATAAAAATAAGTAGGCAGATAGAAATGATTCACTGGCTGAAATAAAATGGTGCTTGTTAAATTAATTTCTAATTTCATCTTTTTGGCTGTATATAGAGACCTATGGCATGGGAAATAAACCATGGGTTTACTGCTGAGGAGTTCACCTGAAAAGAAATAGTTGACGTCTTCTTCTGGTTTCCACTATTTTGTTCATTTGTCTTTCTTGATCTCAATCGCTTGATTTAACTTTTCCATGTCTCTTCAGAAATTTCAAAACTGTTTCCACCTTATCCCCTCCTCCCAAACTAAATATCTGGACAGATGTGTGGGCACAGGCTGTTTAGAGAGCTGGGTGACAGAGCAGGATGGAGCATGACAAGGCTGTGAGTCTTTAAAGGAGCAGGGCTGTGCCCCAGACTCGGTGTTTGCAGAGGCAAGATGACCGATGCATCGAGGAATCTGACTTGAACTTAGAAAAGACCTAAGCGTGTGGAGAGATAAAACCCAAAACGCCAGTAACAGAGAAGGTTCTGTCCAGTCTTGCAGCTTTGTGTGAATGGTGACATACTTCTATGTTATTTACAGTGAGGAATAAAGCATAGGGTTTAGAACATTTTTGGCTACTATTTGTTTCAGATATCAGAAGCCTCTAAGAGCTGCACCGTAAATCCAGATAATGCACAAGGCTGGAGGGCTTCTGTCCTGAACTTGGCACCTGAATAACACTGAGTTTCTGTGGCTGAGAAGCTCCCAGCTTCCACCAAGAAGAAGCAAACAGAAGGCAATGCATACAACCAATATCTAAATGAGAAGAGCAGGAGAGCACTGTCGATCAAGGGAAGCTGAGGAGTGATCTCTGTATACAATAACCAAAGAGAAGCAACCTAAAAGTTAATACAAGCAGCTTAATGGTTTCTTTCCAGCAAGCGTAAAAAGGTTACTGCAGCAGATAAAAAGGAAAAAGAAAAAACAAACAAATGGTGACACACACAAAAAAAACAGTGCAAACAAAACAACAAAAAATGCCACACTGAAATTGTGCCAAACAAAAATTTAGCTAGAATAGTCTTCTGTCTGCAGAGCAACTGTAAATTGCACTTCTGTGTGTGTGACACAGCAAGGCCCCAGTGATAAAACCCAGTGATCAGAGAGGAGAGCTTGGAGTAACACTCACTAGTGGTAATAGTATAAAATGTACAGCTAGCACTGAACTGATTGCCGCTTTGCTTGATGGCACACGGTTTTGTCCAGGCCAAGAGAGGTTGTAAAGGTGACAAGCTGTTACATTCTTCAAGTTTTGTGCAGGGGTGGCATAGAGACTTTGAGAACTGCCTCCAAGACAGGGAGAGGGCAAGGTGCAGGGAGGCAGCAACAGTACTGCTGTTGTGCATGTAACAGCCACAGTTGATGAGAAAAGTGCTGTCAGCATTCTGTGAATAACTCCCACAAAATTACCAGCTCTCCCTACACGCTGGTCTCACTTAGGAAAAGGATAAAGCCAGCATGAAACCTTGAAGTTTCTCTCTCTTGCTGCTTTTGTTCCACCCTTGCCTTTGAACAATATGTTGAGACAAGATGATTCTTTAAATGAAATAGGGACAGAAAAGGAAAAATACAGTGTGGCATATCATATTCGTGGCTTAAGCAAATGAAACAGGGACATTAGCTTTCTGAAATGCTCTATATCATGAAGTTGTGAAATTGCAATGGAAATAAAAATAAAGGTAACAAAATGAAGAGTTGTCACACCTTAGTTGAAGGCTCTAACAGGAGAGAAAAGCCGTATGTCCTTAACGTGTTCTTAAAAAAATTAAATACAAAGACCCTTTTATGAGAAGGGCAGGTTCTTACAAATGTAGTGAAGAACACAGGGATCAGCGTGATGCCAAACTGAATCACACTACTTCTAAAAGCAACCAATATATGTGATTCATTTTTTTGTAGCATAACAGTAGTGGGATGAAGGCTAAAGAATATTTAGAGTAAAAACAGAGCTGTAGCTGTAGGCAAAGAGAGTGGAAAAGAACATGGAGTATTCAAAGCACAGTCTACATGTGAGAAAACATGAGAACTGGAAACATATCACAAGGGCTCATTTGAATGGACACTACCAGAGACATAATGCTGAAAACCCAAAGGAGACAACCGACCACACCAATGAGGGAAAAAAAAAAAAAAAAAAAAAAAANAGCTTCTGAGTTTAAATTTCCATGTCCAGTACTTTTTTATTGTATGGCAGGAAAGAAGACTGATTAATAAGGTTCAGATTAGGGCCTGGCACAAGGAGAGGGCAGTGGCAAGGAGAGAAAAAGGAAATCATAAAGCAAACAGAAGGAGCAGCAACAGCAGTGCTGAAGTACTAACAATTTTCCTTGAGCAATATCCAAGAGAGGAAAAGAAAGTGCAATTAATTAAAGCCAATTTTGAATAATATGATGATAAGGCAAATTACTAATGGAATAAAATAAGCTTACATATTGCTGGTTTTATTGCTATTTTTAATTGGGCTGACTCCCACAAAGTATATTTTTCTACTTGATCTTAGGGTTTTGCTGATTTGATCCATAATATAATTTTCAAATCCAGATTATAGTAGCAGAGGGAGAAGAGCAGAAAGAAGATCAGATTCTGAACATATTTCTGCTTTTCACTCTGACAAGCACTTTTAAGAATGAAAACAAGCTCTGAACAAGGGCAAACTACTGCTGGGGGGAAGAACAGGCTTACAGGGTTACAGGCTTCTGCAGGGGAAGCATTGGCATTGATTACTGGAGCCATGTGTGTTCAAAAACCATGTCTGTACAGCAGAAATAGCCAGGATGAGAGAGGTGAGAAAATGATTAGAGTGTGACCTAGGGGGAAAGGCCAGAAGAGGCTTCATTTAGAGCAGTTGCACACGTTAAAGGGAGAAAACTGGCCCCTTTTTTTCCTCACTGACTTCAGGATAACAGGATTTTTCATGCACTCTTTGCAACCAAACCAGATTTCCATTAGGAGGTACCTGACTTTCCAAAGGCAATAACCTAGAGAGGTCTCTAAATACGTAAAATCTGGAGCAATAAAATTTATTGGCCCAAATGCTGCATATAATACTGCAAAGCATTGTAGAAATACATGAGAAGGCCATCTACATGGAATTTATGCTCTGAAAGGAACATCTTTCAGCTACATGTGTTCAGTTTTAATAGTATCATGCCAGTTTTGAAGACTTGTGTACAGTTTATAAATTCAGTTGTGAGTGCTCAGCCTCTGCCTACTAAAAACCATGGACCTATACCAAAATCAGGGAAATAATCTGGAGTTTCTGATTAATGGAAATCATGTTTCAATATTTTTTTTTCATTTGTGTAAGCCACTGGTACGTATGTGTGTAACTGCTCCCAAATAACAGAGGATATGAGCCTGGAAAAATTATTAATTTACCAGGTCTTCAGTGTAAGAAATAAAAATTTCTGTCTTCAGTTGAAAAAGACATGGTCTTATTTGCTGATGTTAACCAAGGTAAGATTCATACAGCCTTGTCTGAAATCTTGTGTTCTCTTTGCAGAGAACAACAAATCACTGGAGGTGGATTATACATGAAAAGCCAGAGCCTTCACTCTATTATGAAGAGTATTCTGAGGAATGAGCCTTGTCACAAGCACATCACAGAAATCTCGCCCAGCTGAAAAATGACACTGACAGCTTTTTGCCACTCTTTGAAGAACGTTGTTCTTTATGTACTTTATTTCAATAACCTCTAAATGTGAATAAAGCCGTAGACAGGCAGTCTGAGGCTTACAATTGCCCACATATTGTGTGGAGAAGAGCAAAATTAGGTGCTGATCAAAAGAAGGCAACATAGAGAGTGGAAGTAAATATTCTGCAAAGGAAAGACACTGCAATGTGGGAATCCCAGCAACAGCTTTTATTCTTTGCTCTCATCTTCATGTTATTATTTGATTTTTGGTCTCATCACATGCTTTCTGTTCTCTTTAAGAACAAGAGAGATTCAAACCTTGGCCAAGAAGCACAAGAAAGGAAAGTGTAAGAGCTTAGACAACAATGAAAACTTTTATTCTAGGACAAGAAATAAAACAGGCTTAACTGCTTTGGTATTTGTTGTAAAACTCTGGCCTAAGTATTTTTCCTATTAGTCCATCTGGCAGCCTTCAGTAACTGTTCCTACACCTTGACTCAGCCAGCAAGGGTGAGTCAGCGACCCACAGAGCAGCAACACGAGCGAGGAGCTGAGCGCGTACCAAGCGCACTTGTAGCCAGAACTGAACTGAAACCAGGCAGAAAAGAAAAGCTGTTCACCTAACATGGTCTTCTCATTTCAGCTAATTTAAACATCCCTGTGGGAAAAGCTCTGCCTGTGAGTCAGCAAAATGCCTTAAGCACAGTTCACTGGAGAAGTCCTATTTAAGTAAAAACTGAAAAATACACACAGGTATTAGAATATAATATATGTAAGAGCCATGGTGGAAATTGTGTGGCTGGGGACCACAAGAAGAATGGTAGAAGAATGGTTTTGCTCTCCTAACTGATATATGGTTATAAGCCAGCAGCCAGCAAAGCCAGCCTTGGGATCATTGAGGGCCCAAGCTGCTGGTGGTGGGACTAAATCCTGAGCTGTCTCCTCTGGTTTCTGGCCAGTGGTGGGACAGTCATAAAGAAAACTTCTCTCAGCTATATCTCAGCTGTCAGAGAGTGAGCTCAGCTGGTGACATGCATTCCCTGCACTTGTATCTGACCATGGTCATTTGGTAAATCGTGTATTAGTCAGATCATGTCCTTCATGAGAATCAGCTGTTGCAGCTTCATTACTGCCACTTGCACCAGCTTGGTACAAGGTATGACTACATCCAGAATTTTTAATAATCACCCCAGAAGGAGTTTCAATAGAATTACAAAAATTCCATGAGATGATGAAAATTAATCTCAAGAGCCAGGTGTTGATGTATATTTCTTATGGAGAGATGCATTGTTTCCTGCCAGGAGCCATAGTATACTGTGTCCTCTACTAGACTGTCCTCCAGACTGCAACATGTATATTCAAATAATAGTCTAATTCATGGCAGAGAAATACAGTCAAAAGGGACAAGTAGTAACAAAAGCAGCTGAATTAAGTTGGGTGCACCTCCCACCCAAACCCCACCTCAAGGACACTGGATGGAGATGGAGAGGACAAAAGAGAGGCCTGTGCCCTAAGGGGATCTATAAATCCTGGTCACCCCAGAGGAGAGATAATGTTTCTGCTTTATCACCAAAGGGACTTGGGTTTTTGAGAGATTAATATTTTTTAAAGCTATGAAAGGGCAAACCCTGCAACATTTTCATTTTCCTATTTTTCATTAAATCTCCTTCACTTTCTGATCACATTTCAAATGAACGGAAACAAGAAGATATTAGTAAACAATATTTTTAACCAAAATGCAATTTCCTCTCATGTCAAAATGAAAGATAATCTGTGTAACTTCAGGGGTTTGGAGGCCTTTCTATCAGAAAATGTCTTTTTCTCGCATTAGCTAATTCAAGAGAACCTTCTAAACAGTCCTCCAGAGACACCAGTTCCCTTTTATTGCATTCATCTGTCTTTTATGGTCTTGCTCTCATGAAAGATTAATAGCTGCAAAGGTCAAGGGCCATTGTGAACATTTAGTCTGACCTGCATATCTTAGGCTATCAAATTTTACCCAGTAATTCTTGCACCGAATCCCATTAATCGGAGATAAAGCATCATATATCTTCTAGTAAGAAATGTTTTCTTGATTTAAAGGCAGCAAATTACAAGAAGCCCAGTCCAGAAATTTTTTCCATGGTTTATTTACCCTGACCAGCAAATTTTAACTAGAGCTGATTAAGATTTTTTTCAATGAAATATTTTTCATTGGAGAAATGTGGGTATTATCAAAGGAGTGTAGTCCTTGAGCTTTATCTCACCATTTTCATTTCACAAAAAACCCCAAAACAAACAGTGTCATATTCCTCAACACATTAGGCTCTTTGTTCTGATTTGCTTTCTGGATGGTCCTCTTTCCTCAACATCAGGACACCTGGGGAACCAGGCTACTCATGTTACCTGTGTAGTGCTAGGCAGTGGCAATGCCTCTTGTGATGTCTCAGCCAGACCAGATGCTCTCAGACACACTGGGCTGGTAACCCCATCCTCATCAGGTGCATGTTCCCAAATACCAGCAAAACCCTACCATTTCTCTCAGGCCTGTGGTCCTACTTAAAAGTGCCATAAATCCCATTTCTGCCTTCTGTGTTTGGAATATGGCTTTGGCCTCAGGAAACTCATCCATTGCTTTCAAATAAACCACACAAAATAAATTAATCTGGTAGAAGGTTATAGGCTCATAGGGGCAATCCATTAACTTTCTGGAGAAGGGTTTGAGCTCAGCCTGTCGACAGATCGAAGGCAAGCCAAAGAGCCTCTGGTGATGAACAGCCTGAGCTACATAGATTAGTTTGTCCTGCAAAACAGAGTAACACACAGACACTGAAGCGATGATAGTCCAGTCACGGGTTTGGATTACTTCACATCCTTTCCCAAAAGATTCTCTTTCCCGTGGACTGAAATTCAGTCACAGTAATTTATCAGAGTGGCTCTGACATGGTTTTCTAAATAATTTCTTCCCTCTCTATAATATAAACCATAGGCTTCTAGATATAAGAAGCTGAAAGTCTCAAAGGAAATTTTTTCCAACAGATAATTTAGTTTCTATAAACTAAAGTTTCAAAAAAAAAAAAAAAGGTGCTTTTGCATCAAATCATTTTCAAAAAAATTAGCATAATTTCCTCTTTCAAAACAGTATATTTTGTTTGCATATTTTTAAGATTTTTAATTTTGTAAATAAATTTTTTACTTAGTTAATAACACAAAATACTTTTTCAAAGAAATATACCAAGCAGCTTTGCACTAAAACATTCTTTTATTGAAAGTTTCTAAAACTTCTAGTTTATGCAGCTATGTCAAAGTTCCAAATATTACAATTTCTGACCTCACTATGACTATATTTATGTATTGCAGCAGAAATTGGACGACGTAAATCTCACAAACTCTACCACTGTGGTAGAGGATAACGGAAGCCATTTCCTTACATTCAGCTCAGAGAGTGTTTGGACAGGAATGAGAACTCAAGCACACTCTTCACCTCTCCCCATTGTACAAGGACCTCAGGAAAGATGTTCTGCTAACCTGGTCACTTCTTCTCACTGGCTAGCAGAGGGAGAATGAGTCCAGGTCCAAGTGCCCATGGTAATGCAGGATGCAACAGCAGACTGAGACACAAAACCTGTGAGTTCAGGAACATAGGTGCAAAATTAGAAAATTCACATTTAAAAATACCAACTCATAATAATTTTAAGCAATGCTTCAATTTGCCACTTTGTGCAATATTTCTTTTTCTTCTTTCTCTGGTAATTAAACATGAAGAAACCAAAGATTTTGCGAAGTGCTGTGAAAACATGATAAATGCAAGTATCATGCCAAAAGTGTTCACAGCTCAATCACACAGAGCACAAGCAGATTACAAATGATGACAGCAAGACCACAGGAGTGAGGTCTGGTGATCCAGTAAACACATTTTGGTTACAGCCACGAACACACCAGGCTTGTTTAATCTTTCAGTTACATTGGGTCCTCATATGACTTTGAATGGGAATATTCCTTTATGACATAGGTGTCAGTGACAAGAAAACTATGTTCACTGTTTTTAGACTGGAAGACAGGAGGTAATCCTTGCAGATGTCAAGCAATGGTGACCAAATGGTGAGCAAAACTGAACACTGAAATGAATTCTCTGACATGCTGAAAACTGCTAGAATAGACCTCTCATTCAGCAGTGGATTTTCCTTTCTGTATCTGATACTCTTAACAGCTATTATACTGGCCACATTCTCACAGTCTATTGTTAAATTTGAATAGTAGTCACAAATACAAGCATTTTCAAGGACTTCCTGGTTTTTTGGCTGTTCAATTTTTTTCCCTTTTGTAAATGAGTTCTGTGATTATTTTTATGGTGCTTATTGCTTCAACTTTTTAGCATCCTCTTAGAAAACAGTAAATGGTTAGACTTCATGCCCCATTATAAAAACTTGCCATTCATGTATGTGTGCTGTGGAATCTGGAATTGTAATATTGTGCTGCAAGAGCAAAAGCCTAAACTGCGATCAGTTTATTGAGAAGACAGTGTTTGGCTGAACAAGAAAAACACTCCTTTTGATTCTCAAAGTACCAGATGGAAGACTGCTTCACTCCAGAAACATGATTTTGAATTACAGTGCCTTGGCACAGGTCTTGGAGGTGGTTTAATAATGGGCCTCACATGGCAATAAGACTCCAGAACCTTCTCTGAATATTTCACCTTACTGACACATGGTGTTTTGTGCAAATACTGTCAGGGTAGCCCTGCCACAGACCTGCTGGGCACAGCCAGAGCAGGGATGTTGCAGCAAAGCCCACCACTGCCACTGCTCTTATTTATTCAGTTTGACTTTGGGAACTTTTTACATCATTTCCTACAAACCTGCTTTTCTGACCTAATCCAAAAACTCGAAGGTGGGAGGTGAGGGTGTTGTTGAAACGTATCATTTATCCATGGAGATCACTGCTTTAGTCACAAAGATGGCAATCACAAATCAAAACTAACCATTTGACTTATATATCTTACCAGATTACCACAATTATTTAGAAGATAATTTTTCCTCATTGCGTCTCTAATGTCCAGATGGGTATTACACTTGTCTTGAGTTAGACACCATTTTTGTAAGTGCAATGGCAGCAGCCTGTAATCAAAACATCATTTTCTTAGCCTTTCTTTTATGATACTGAGACTCAAGCCATCCATAAGATTTTTACTTCTACTGTTGCAACCTACAGCACTAAACAGCAAATCTGGCTCAAAGCTTGATGCTGCTTCTCTGCTGTGGCATGGACTGTTTCTATTTAAGGCTTCATGACATCCTCATTGCAACTGCTTGTACAAAGAAATACTATTCAAAAATGGTTCCACTCAGTTGACTTTTAACATGTTTTTAGATCTGCAGGAGTACTTGGCACTGGATTGTTAAACACCTACATACAAAATAATAAGGCTCTATGCAACATCCAGTTTGAGAACCTTGGTTGAATCACAATCTCAGTATAAAGAACCTGTCTATTTAACACAACAATTTTTTTTGTTTATTCAGCCTAGAGTAGAAGAGACCGAGAGAAGGCCTCATTGTGATCTTCAACATCTTCACAATGGGAAGCAGAGGGGCAGGTACCAATCTCTTCACTCTCGTGGCCAGTGACAGGACCCAAGGATCCTGAGTCAGGCGAGGTTTAAGCTGGGTATCCAGAAAAGGGTCTTAATCCAGAGGGTGTTTGGGCTCTGGAAGAGGCTCCCCAGGGAAGTGGTCACAGCACCAGCCTGCCCTAGTTCAAGAAGTGTTTGGACAATGCCCTCAGGCACTCTTGGGATGTCCTGTGCAGGGCCACGAGTTCGACTGTGATGATTCTTGTGGCTCCACTCCCACTCAGTATTCTCTGATATTCAGATTCTATGATTCTGTGATTCTATGATATCTGATAACCAGGCAGTTGGGTCAACTGATCTCTGTATCTTGCAGAAGGCATTTAATCTGTTTTCAGTGCGTGAAGACACAGGTTCTGAATGATACAGCCACTGACCAAATACTAACCATACACATCTTTTGTGTTGGTTTAGGGCTTCGATTTTCTTGAGCTAAGAATGGCAGGAAGATGATTATTCATACACATCTCATAGAAGGCTCCTCACAACAGGTTAGTTAAATCCAATACAAAATTACTTATTTTCTATTTTTTGTCCCTGAGAAAAACACTAGCCTTGAAAAAACAGCATGTTTTTGCCACACATGGGCATAAACATCTTACTGAAAGACACTCCTGGTACTAAGAGGCCAAACACAACAAGAGCCAACAGAAGAAGGTCAGACAAGTCAAAAGAAAAATGTAGCTTTTAAAAAAATATTTTAAAATCAGCACACATAATTATTTAAAGAAGTCATCACATCAAGTGATGGATTATCTGTGTGTTCACATCTGTAATCAAGATTGTATCCCTTTCAGTATACGCTTCAACCAAAGACAAGCTGTTGGATGAGTTGCAAAACAATGCAACTCAATGCAAGTCAATGCAAAACAATGAGACAAAGCACTTCAGCCTGAGTTAAAGAGGAGGGGTGCATAGTCCAAGGGTTTCTTTTGTCCCTAAATACTCATTACCCCTTAAAAATCTGTTCAGTCTTTTATTTTCATATTTTGTAATTTTAAACAGAAAGGTGATTATTCAAAATTTGGGTACCAGCCATCACTCATAAACAATATTGCTCAAGAAATAAATAAAATGTCCAACTTAAATGCAACCAAGTAAAACTATAAACTAATGTCTCATCCTTTTTTGGTTTTATGAATACAGTTGTTTATATGCTTCTTTCTTGTGTCCCTTGGATTGGTAATATTGCATGGTTTAACACCAAGTCAGTGACACGGACAGTGGGATTGAGTGCATGTTCAGTAAATTTGTTGATGACACCAAGCTGTGTGGTGCCATCGACATGCTGGAGGGAAGGGATGCCATGCAGGGAGACCTGGATAAGCTTGCAAGGTCCCATGTGAAGCTCATGAAGATCAACAAGGCCAAGTGTAAGGTCCTGCACCTGGGTCAGTGCAATCCCAAGCACAAGTACAGGCTGAGCAGAGAAGGAATTGAGAGTAGTAATAAGAAAGACCTTGGGGTGTTGTGGACAAGAAGCTCAACACGACCCAGCAATTTGCAGCAGTTCAGAATGCCAACCATATTCTGGTCTGAATCAAACCAGTAGGTCAAGGATTCTGGGATTCTGCCCCACTGCTCCACTCTGGTGATACCCCACCTGCAGTGCTGCATCCAGCTCTGGGGCCCCCAATTTAAAAAGGATGTGGACTTGTCAGAGTGAGTCCAGAGGAGGCCACAAAGATGATCAGAGGGCTGGAACACCTCTCCTATGAAAACAGGATGAAAGAACTGGGGTTGTTCAGCCCGAGGAAGAGAGGGCTCCAGAAAGACCTTAGAGTACTTTCTAGTACTTAAAGAGGGCCTTCAGGAGAGCTGGAGAGGGACTGTTTACAAGGGCATGTAGTGATTGGACAGGGGAAATGATTTTAAACTGAAAGAGTGGAGGTTCAGATTCCATATTAGGAAGAAATTCTTTACCATGAGGGTGCTTAGGCACTGGAACAGGTTTCCAGAGAAGTTGTGGATGCCCCATCCCTGGAAGCACTCAAGGCCAGGCTGGATGGGACTTTGAGCAACCTTACCTAGTGAGTGGCATCCCTGCCCATGGCAGTTGAGTTGAAACTAGATGGTGCTTAAGGTCCCTTCCAACTCAAACCATTCTATGATTCTATGACAAATAGTTTTTTCTAATTCCCTAATTTTCATAGGGTTTCTTCTTTACTGAATGACTTTTGCTTGTTGTAGTAAGTGGCAATTCTCTCTTCCCACTTGATTTCTGTACATGGCAGCTTCATATAGAAAGGTTCCTATTCCCTTGCTGCAGGACTGGCAGTATACAAGTCATATTTGTTCTCCATCACAGCTTGCCACTGGGAAAGTCAATCCAAGCTGACTCCTAACAAACTGAAAATGGGTTATTGCTCCTGACATCAGTGCTTCAATGCCCACTTTTTTTTTACGTTTTTTTATATCTGGGAAGTCCTAGCTTCCAGAACTACACAGTTTGTCCATAAGACAATGAATTCACTTTTAAGAGAGTTTCCAGCCACCAGAGAGGTCTGACAAGATCACCTAAAGCCTGAAAATGCCAGACATTTAAAAGACAGCATTGCTACAGGTTTAAGCCAGTCTGATGCTTTTTGTTGCATAACTCACATTTTTCTAACTCCAAGTATGGACAATACCTTACACTGAGCTTTCTCATGGGGTCCTGGTTAAGAACAATGTCTGGTTTTGCACTGGGGTCTTCTCAGTGTCATTTTGCCTGCAGACTACACAAGTGCTCTTTGAGTGTGGAAAAACATAATAGTCCTGCTCTTTGTGGGTAGGAGATAGATTGAAGCCACGATGAGCAAAGAGTAAATTCTTGCCCTTATATATCCAGGCCATTTATGGAGAAGCAAATAGAAAAGCTGAGGCATATCGCAGGAACCAAACCTGTCCTGGCTGGGAGGAGTGCTGCAAAGATCACAGCGTACAGTGCTCCCTCTGTGCAGGTGGCTGCATCGTGGGGGCTGGAACAGTCCATGTCACCCTTCCAGGACAAATCCTCCAGAAGCAGGCAGCTGTAGACATGCTGTCCCTGCTCCTGCTGTGCACCTCCCCACTGGACACTAGCACAGCAGGGCAGCCACAGAAACAGCCTCCAAATCCTGCTTCCTAAGAGGTGATCGCTGGGCAGAGGCAGGTACATGTTTGCCCAGCTGATCACTGTCTTCACAGACACCATGTGATTTTATAAACAAGGTGCATATCTGTTAGACTGTTCATGGCAGTGAGACGTTTCCTATTTCTCTTCTATTTTCTTCCCTGAACAGAGTTTTTCTTTTTAATCTGTTACTAATTGGATAGCAATACAGTAAATAAATATGAGCTTGTGACTCAAGCTCTGCTAGCCCTCTACAGCAGGAAATTGGAGCTCTGAGCACTGAAGTGTCTATCACTCCTCCAACACTCAGGACAGCCTCTTAGTCACAGTGACTAATGGTATTTTTGACCATAGCACTGTTTTTTATAAATGCATCTGGGCTCTTTACCCCAGGCTAAACCCATCCTGGATCCAGTGAGTGCTACAATCCAGCTACATGCTGCTAATCCTCCAAGGGAAAGCATCCCTATGCGTGTTTAAGATGACTCCTCTCAGTAGATTCTAACACTAGTGAGTGAGATGCTTTCAGGGAACTTTACAATGTTGTACCCCCCTGGGATATAGCAGGGACAGCCTGTGCAGGATGAATCAACGCCATACGTCAAGCACTGTTTGTATATGTTTCAGAGTAACCAGGCAAAGTCTTTTAACTTTCCATCCTAGAGCCCGAGCAGTACTTTCCTGAATGTCAGCCAGGAAAATTTTGTAGATTTGGCAGTAGGACTGTGGGAAGCCTGGTTGAAGACCAGCCCAGAGTGCTGGAGCAGAGGCTTTATATAAAGAGAGAGAATCCAAACACCTTCCTTTGTTTCATGCTACAAACGAATACAAATGGAGCCCTGAGATTGCAATCAGGGTCCATTGTATAAGCACAGGCCTTTCCATTACTCCATTACAGCTTTTTGGCATGTAGAACTTCATTATTTTTCAGCTGGAAAACGAATTAAAATGAATTATTTTTTATTTATCAGAGTGTTAATGCTTCAGTTCTCAAGTCTCCACTGGCTTCCAGCCATTTAATTTTGGTCCCTAGGGCAAAGCCTGACAAATTAAGATAAAGCCATTACTTAATGTTCCCCTCCTGAGAGAAAACAAGAAGTATTTCCTGTTCTTATTAATTGCACAAAGTCAATTTCCATGGTAAAATTTGAACGTGATCAGAGCCTTTGCACCCAGCATCTCTCTCCTGCCGTGCTCCCCACTCAGCTGCAGTGGCTGAGACAGGGAGCATTGCCAGGCTTCAGCTGGGCTTTCCTCAACACCCCGAAAACCACAGGGTAAACAAAGGCTCTGCTCAGGTGCTTGCCCTTTGCCATTTGGAATCACCCTCCCCAGTACCTCTAAAGTACTTTTACTTCAAGAGTGCTGTGCATTACCCCCGAGGAGAAGCCGGCCCTGGGGATCCTGGCCATGCCAAATGGGTTAGTCAGAGCTGTGGTATGGGCACTGCCCAGCTCAAGTGCTTTCAAAGCAGCCAAAATACGCAGCCTTTTTTCTTTTTTTTT
>VYXC01009651.1:1507408-1538096 GCA_013397175.1 Platysteira castanea
TATATCACAAAAGTTCACGCACTTTTCAAGAGGTGTGTTGACTTAACCGGGACCTGTCCTCCCCAGCTTCGGAGCCTGGTGCAATAGGTAACAAACAGCCCCTTCCCATGGCAACACGGTTTAATGCCTGTGCACGGGGGCAGTGGGAGGACACAGCGAGCAAATGAGGCGCTGAGCCTCAGCTCGGGAAAGCAGCCAGGATGATGCAAAAAGTTTAGAGGGGAAGCAGAAAAACAAACAGAAAGGAAACACAGCAAAGTATCGGCAGTTGTGAGGGGGCAGACAGAGAACAGCACCACTACATTTCCCTCCCCATCGGTGTCTCTGGTACAAACTTCAAACCCCTTGGCCACCAGAGCTCTGCCCTTCATCGATTTGCTCTTCAATGGTCTCTTTATAACATTCTTACTTTTAAACAAAGCTGATACCACTGAAGCCCAATTCCATAGCAGAAGTTCACCCAAATATTTTCATTAAGCCAGCTTGTTTAGGGAAAGACTTGGCCAGCCAAGGAGACAGCTTGCTGAGTGCTGTTGAATTGTGTTATCTAAGATGTGTTGCCACGTTTGGGACTGAGAGCAGATATTGCAAAATGCATGCTGACTCCCTAGTAGCAGCACAGGGCTGGCACGCTGGGCCAGGCTGTGCCAGTGCCCCAGAGGGATGAATTTGTTCTGTGACCTCCCGGCAGGCTTGGGACACCTTGCTTCACAGGCTGTGCTGGTGCAAGCCCTCACAAGGAGCCAGAAGCAGCTCACACAAGTAGCGGCACATCTCTGCTGTGCTGACATGTGCCAGGGCCAGCACCTTTATCCCATGCAGGGACAGGCCCTGCCATACAGCCTTCTCCTGTCTGAGTCAAAGCGAGATCCTGCTGCCTGGCCAGGGCTGCCCAGAGCGGGCAGGAAAACACAGTCCTGGGATACTCCCAGCGAGGGCCACCACTGAGGCTATCAGGTCCCCCAACACTGAGAGCAGGAGGAGAAGGCAGGGAGAAGATGCCTGTTCCACGACAGCTTGGATTTGGGAGGAGAGAGAGCTGGAAGCCCCGTGCTCCCGCGTTTCTGGGGCAGGCACAAACAAAAACATCCTCGAGGGCAGATGTTTGGAAAGGAAGCAAAGCACGCAGCTCCACTTCTGCTAACTTAGGCCAGACCAGGAAAGCAGCTGAGTGAGGCATGCAAAGAACAAAACCTATTCACCAAAGACCTTCACACTGCCCGAGCGAATGGCAATATACTCCCTGTTCACCTTGACCCTCCCTCAAAATCAGCTATTCTTTGCTGATTTTTTTTAAGTGTTACTAATTAAAAAATACACATAGGATTTGAAGATGTCCTTTTAAGTACTCTTAAAACCTCAGTATTTTAGGGTGAATTACTGTTGTGTGTTTACAGTTTTGGACAGAAATTCATTGCACATTCTAGGTTTTTCTATCTCATCACAAATCCCCGTTGCGTCATCTTGTCCTACCACCCATCCCAGAATTCCATACAGCTGTACTGGGGCACATATGCTGTTAAAGCAGCAGGCAAAGTTATGAAGATTGCAAAAAGGCATCCTGATACCCTGTGAGATGATTCAGTGGATTGAAACTCAGAAGTGAGCAACAGGGAGAGTCTGGAACACATTTTGTGCTAAAGTGCTTCAGATAGGTAGCTATGTACTATTACAGAAAAACTCCTAACAGCCAGTGCTATGTGACAAACATTACTTAAATCAACATGATTCAAGTAGTCATTTTCACTAACCATACTGAGAATTACATTTAAAAGTGTTGTCATTTTGAAATGTTTTTGAGGAAGGTACGAGAGGCTGATCTTGCCAATAGCTTAAGCAGATGCAGTTACTGTGCACTTTTAAGTCAACAGGGATTTTGATCCCTTTTTAATTTTTCACATGCAAGCTTTAAAACCCCAGCTGTGGCTGTTGTCCAGGATAAGGTCGAGGGAAAATATATGTTCTCTCTATGTTAAAGAGTTTTTTAATGTATTTGTGTTGGGAAATTCTTCTGCTTGCTTAGTACGAAGGAAGGACTTGAATTTAGTAGAAAGGTAAGAGGTAGGGTGTACTTATTGAAGTCCCTTAGAAAATCACTAGTACACTAGGTTTCAAACCCCTGACAAATTCCATCTCCCATGGACAATAGAATTTTATTGGAACTTACTCTGTAGTTTCTCCACTGAGTCTTCACCCTCTCAAGGTGCTCTATGCAAGTGCAGCAAGAAGGATCCACTCTCATAGGTCTGGATGTGAAAGTTGTATGCACGATAAGATCCCACTGCTCAAAGGCTTGGGACCTAAAGGTAGGGTAGAAGCAGTGACCTGATGATAGAGACCTGATAATTAAAACAAAGAATTATGATAGAAGGAGAGTTGTGGTGCAGCAGGCAGGAGCAGAGATGGGCATGGGAAAAGAAAGGAGGAAAGAGGGAAATGAGCTGTCAGCAAGATGACTCATGTAGAGTGCAGGAAATAGGGAAAACCTCATTTCTGGTCTTTATAGCTTCTCGCACACTGTTGCACAGATTCTTAGTTCTTCCTCACCCCCACCCCTCTGTGCAGTAGCACAGTTTAAAGAAGAAAGGTAACATGCACTCCTGCCTTCTCCCAGCTCACATAACACACAGATTAGCAGTAAGGATACCCCCCTGGGAGTACTCAGCAGAGAGATACCATTAGGTACTTCTCTATGCATAATTACTAACTACACAGTCCTGAGACAGATGCCAAGATGTTTTGCATTTGCACAGAAAGCCCCTAGGGAACCTTGGAGTAAGAAAATCAGCACTCAGTGGTGTTTGGGCATCCAGTTTAGGCAGAGTTTAGGCAGCTGAACAGGAGAATTCAGAATCTGCTTTTCAGCTTCCACATCTGGGCTCCAGGTTAGAACTTCCGTGAAACCTCTCCAAACTTACAATGCTTCACTTTGCACTGCTAGCTGGTATTTCATTAACTTGCATGTTTATATAACGTTGATAGGAAACCATGCCATTTCAAGGTGAGTTTTATAAAGATATGTATTAGTAACACTGACATTATTTTGCCTCTACTTACAGTTTTGATAAGAGAAGAGGCAAGCCCTGCTGGACTGCTAAAACAGCAAAAGTTCTTCTACCATCAAAATGCCAACTTATAGCCACTGTTAAATACATCATCCTTGGGTTTTTGCTCTATAGGAAAATGAGAAAAACAAAGGGTTGGCAATTCTGACGAGTACATCCAAAGTCACAAGGGAACAGGAGAAGAGACAACACCTCTGTTTTGCAATATTGGGAAACCTTATAGCCTCAAGGGACACAATCTTCAATAGGATCTAATATTTTATCATGGGATCAGATGTTTAAATGAATCGTTTTGTCCGAATTGCTTCTAGCCATAAAATTTGAGACAATAAAACATATAATAAATATATCTACATTGCAGGAATGATGGTAACACGTGTAAGCTGGATCCAGTTTTCATGGGCAACCATAGCAGGAAAGACATAATAGCCTTGGATGATGGAAAATTGTTTAAGCATGTTAACATCTACACAGCCTTGGATTCTCTGCTGTGGTTAACTGCATTTGAGTTTTGTACAGAAAGACAGCTAAAAGCCGTCACCACAAGCCTCTATTTCCTCCCTTTGGGGGAAAGGTAAGCTCCTAACATGGACAGATGTAATGTTAAAAATGTACAACCACACTGTAAATTGCACTACAGATAAAAAAGAAAACCAAAAAACCAAAACCAACGAACAGACAAAAAACAACAACAACAAAATAAAGCAAATAGGCAGGCCCAAAATGCAGTGTTTCTTGAAAGAGGTTAACTTACAGGAAAATATATCTGTGGTCAAGATGTATGATTTATTGCAATTACTATTGAATAGTTTGTGGTCAACAGAAAAATGCACAGATGAAAACATAAAATATGACACTGTCAAGTTCACTTTCTTAATTCATTTTGTTTTAGTACTTATTCCCCACAGGGAAATTAGAAGTGAGTGATTTTGTGGGTGGTTGAGAAAATTTAGAAATTATCTGACCACACAAACTCAGGTTTCAAGTAATTTTCTCAAAGACACAGTGTTTTCCCTCACGATGCTTCTTTCTTTATACAAGGGATGCTTCTTTTTTTTTAGATTGTAGTGTGGAGCTTGACGTGGAGCAGGATCTGCAGCAGTGACCCTGACGTATAAGGGCACTGTGAGAAGAAGGGGGGTTAAACACCTTTCTGGGCCTCCCAGATTGCTCCATGAGCACGCAGGGTATTCCTCCTTTGCAGAGCACACATACTGAGGTGATCATACTGCTCTGTGTGTCCCTGGTATAAAACCATACAGTGCCCATTCTTGGATGGTGTACACAGTTCTGATTTCCCAATCTTAAAAAGGTATAGGAGAGGTAGAAAATAAGCAAAGAAATGCTACCTGTATGATCCTAGCCATAGGGAATATCTCCTGTATCAGGAATAAAGACAGTTAAACAGACAAGCACAATTCAGCCTGAGAGCAGAGAATACTGGCAGAGATCTGATAATAGTCCTAGAGTCACCAGTGATGGAAAGGAGGAACAGGGAAATGCCTTCCTGAGCTATGAAAATGCTACTGCAGCTACAAGTTTACAGGGGTTTAGAAAGGAACTAGACAGATCACTGGAAGAAAAGACCTCCAGAAGAAAAGGCCACCCATTTCAGAGTCCAGTCTGTCCCCACAGCTATTTTGTGCATTTCAAGCAATCCAGAAAACCCCTTTTCTATATAAGGCCATAAAAAGCCTTATAGGTCTTATTATTTCAACATGCAAGACAAAATTTTTCCTACTCTTTGTATCTTCCAAAGCAAGCCCAGCAGAAGACTGTCAAGATTATGTCCTTTTCCTTTGCTAAACTGCAAGAAGGGCAGCGCGTTCACAGTAGGAGCTGCAGTTGGCATCCAAAGCAATTCAGAGAGCAGGAATTGACAAAAGCTGGAAGCATCTAGGCTCTCTCCCGCTTCTAAACCCAAAGCTGTACCTGCAGTTGCAGGATCCAAATATTTCAGTGGTGAATACCTCCTTCTGGAAAATCCCCATTACATAAATGGAAAGTGGTACGTAGGTACACACAGAGGTGCATACCAGTAGAGGAATGATGAGTACTCATAAATGTATTTGAAAATATTTCTCCTTAATTTTTTTCTGGATACACAGAGCAATCATTGCCCTCAGAATAAACCATTTGACAGCTTCTATTTTATGTTGCAGCAGTGTGCATGCAGCTGTTGTCTTTGAACACTGAATGTTTCCTCAAGAGTGATATTTTCTGTCTTGTTCTTAGCAAGCATCTCTGCTTATAAAGAATCCTGGAAAAAATCACATGAGAAAGTGAGTAGATTTTATTTCTGTGTGTGCTCTACAACACATTTTCATGCATTTAAGCTAAATCAGTTGATAAAATCATAGAGTGCTGATGAGAAGAAAAACGGGATATTATTTGAATACTATGGATAAAATTAACGACTGTAGAAAATGAAGACATTTAAAAGTGGTCTTATACCTTAACTGAAAGCCCAGGAAGTAGTAGAGAATAGCTGTAATAACTATTTGTCTAACACTGGTGGTGTTTTCTGAATGGTTGATTTAGATGTCCACATAGGCAAACAGGGTTGTATGACTATTGAATTATGAATAAGCACACCCAGCAGGGGTTTATCTGTTGTGGTGGGGTCTCCGCAACCTTCCCTGGCAGACAGCTTTGGTCCGTAGAGAGAATCAGGAACAACATTCTTGATAGATGTCCATAGATGTTTCGTTTCCTCACAGCCTCATGGGTGGGCCTAGCACAGACACACTGCGACACAGACTGCCTGCACAGACTGCTCACAAAATACTGCCCCAGAATCATGGGAGCACCAGCCTAAGTGCAGGATTCACTGGGCGGAGTTACATTTGAAAAGACCAGTGAGGAACAGGATTTAGACACAATAGCATCAGGGAGCCTATAAACCCCGTGTAAGCCGACCACACTTCCACTCCCAATGCCCATCCCCCAGGGTGGAACCTCCACATTTATCACCCCCAAAAATGACATATTGGAGTGCTTTTTTTAAAAGCACATAATAATGGGTCCTCTGTTAAGCTTTTAATTAATGAGTTATATTCATGGGTCACCCAGGTGCTATAAAATTGCTCAAAGCTAGTCTCTGTTTGTCAAGTGTAAACCCATGATGTTCCGGCACAAGCCAATTTCTCTCCAAAGCAGCCCAGTATTTCCTTGAAAATCTCCACCAGTGAAAACCTCCTCTCCCTCAGGGCTCCCTGAACAGCTGTGTGCAGGAACAGGACACTGAGCTTCTAGGGAAAGCTCCGGCTGAATGCTTTCTGCAAAACTAAGGCAGCTTTATAAGGAAACTGGGAGGTCCCTGGAAGGCTGAGTCCCACCAGCAGCTCCTCTGAACATGCAAGCACAGCTTCAACAAAATTCAGTCACTGCCCTCACCCCTCCAACAGCACTGGGAGTCTGTGATGACCCCCAGCACCCTGCAGCAGAAACCCAAGCTGCAAAATATAATTACAAATGATCACGTGCACTTTAAGGGGAGAAAAAGTATGAAATATAAGAAAAAGCACCTTAAAGACAAATGTTTCACAGTGATGGGAAAAAATGATTGCAGTGTATGAAGCCCATAAATCATTTTGAGATCTTCAGTTAGATAGATAAAATATTATTATTTCATGTAAGTAATGATTACATTTCATTTGAAATTGCTTTGTAATTTCCTGTCTGATGCTACCCTTAGGTCTCTTCTATATTACCACTTTTCAATTATCTTTTATTTTTCTTCTTGAATATATATGTTTTGAGTTATTTTTTCATCTGATGTATCCTTCAGATTGAATCTTATTTTTATATTTCCTGCCCACATTTCTACAGTGGTCAAAGTTTATTGCTTTGTAAAGCTGAAAAAAAAAAATAAATAACAAAAGTAAAATAAAATAATGTTCATGTCATGTGTTTGTATTTATATCTGAAAACACATAGTCCTCGCTACAAGCACTTCTTAAAACATCTTAGGGACATGCCCCAAATTCACTATTGTGCGCATACCTGTGCATTCAGATTGGAAAAAATCCCAAACATACCCAAACTTTATATTCATATATTGCTATCTAAGAACCTTTTGACTTGCAAGGCTTATTCATGCCAAAAGGAGATGGGTAAAATCCAGCTCTGTCAGGTTAACAGATGGAGAATTTCAAGGTCAGTGTTGCTCCAGGAAAGTTCTCCAGCATTGCTGTTTACTCACTGCAAAGTTAAATCACAATTGCGGAGCACAACCATAAAGATATAGAGGGATGAACCCGTACAAAAACCAGCAGGCAAGGGCAAGAAACTCCTCAAGAGGAAGGTCAGACCTCAGACCAGAATCAGGCATGGAATGGGCAAGCATCCCAGGTAGCGCCAGCAAGGGGACCAAGGGAACTCCTCGGCCACCACCTCTCTACATCATCTCAAGCAACACCGACCCTGAGTGACCACACAGCTTGACTGTTCTAAATCTGCAGATTCAGCACCCTGGAGATTTCACTTATTGAGCTTCCCTTAGCTGCAGGACACACAACAATTATCGCACGGAAAAATCAGGAACTTCCTTACTTCTACATGCAGCACCATCATTTATACTTCAATGAGGTTGTACACAACCAAACCTGATTACAAATCTTTCTGGTACTTCCCCACTCCCTGACACATTTGGCATTATTGTCATATTATCATCAGGCATGCGGTGTGACTCTTGGGGCTGTCCTGTGTAAGGCCAAGAGTTGGACTAGATGATCCTTGTGGGTCTCTCCCAACTCAGAATATTCTGTGATTCTGGGAACCTGTGGTCCATCCCTTCAGTCACTTTGCTGTCTGAGTTACATTGCTCATCTCAGCAAAGATTTAAATTTAATTCTTAAAAAAATATTTTCCATTTAACAGGTAGTGACTGAGAGTATAGTTGTAACTTGAACTGTTTTTGTATTTCTATTAGTGAAAAAGACAAACAGAAAGAAAACACTAAAGTCCTTAGGAATAAGAATTTTTCTGTTTTCTCTGCAGGATTTATTTTCATCTGGGTGTTTTTTTAAATTAAAACTAAAAATATTTATTATAATATTTATATGGCTTTAAAAATCTATAATTAACTTTTCTAAAATGCATGCCATTGCAAGCAGATGGTAAATAGCATTTAAAAGCAGAAATTTTATTTAAAAATTTAAGGGCCATTAAACTGACTTTCACACTCTCCTGTCTGCGCAAGGATGAAAAAAGCTATATAGTGAATTGCCTTCATGCCTCCTTCTCAGTCAGTTTCAGTGAACTGGGGCTGGGATGGGCTATTTGACTTTCTCAGGTTTATTTTTGCTTTGTTTTCATCAATCCAAATCTTCTGTGTATTATTTCATTTTCAAGGCCACGGGTTCCCTAACAAAGTGTACTAATTTAGTAGCACCAGAAAGAAGAAGTTCTAAAAATCCAACTGGCTATCCTGGGAATCACTGCAGCAGTTTAATAAGCCTCAGTTTTCCCTTACTAATCTAAAATAAGACTTGGCACATGATATTTGCCAGCTGTTGTACATTTACTGCCTTAAATACATTTTTTATTGTTGATGAAGCACTATGAAGAACACACTCATAACCTTATTTGGATTAAACTTTACACCATGCCATATCAGATCTCTTTTTTATTTGCCTGTCTATTTGCTTTGTTCACTTACTTTTACTGGGCCAAGATATGCGCAGTGTTCTTTAATTAGTACAAGTCATTATATGCCTGGAAAAATCAGATTTAGTTCTCCTGTGGTGTGAGACATTTTAGAATATTTGCAAGTGAAAATGTTGACACAAGACTGTCTCTCCACCCCAAAAGAATTGCAAATCCTGTTTGTAATTAATTGCTGTATCTCACAGGCTATAAAGCCTGCCACACATTGCAGCTCCAGGATTTCTAAGGTGGACATTATTTGGCTTTGCATGGAATACTTGTAGCTGCATATCTGTCACATTTTAGCCACAAACAATTCAACTGCTCAGGTTTACACCAGGCTAAATCTCTACCCCTTTCAGTGAGCTTTTATAACAAGACCTGCATACTTCCCCTGAAGTCCGTCACTGAAGAATGACAGTTCTTGCATCAATCTGCAGCAGAAGAAGCAGCACAGGGAGAAGCTTCCTCCTCAGTTAAGGACTGGGCACCTGCCCACTCCCAGGCTGCAATGTCCTGGTCTGCACCTTTAGTTGATGCCAATATCCTGCTTCTGCCAGGAGAAGCAAGTCTTCAGGCCTCAACCATGTCACTTGCCCTGATGTTCATCTCCAGTAATCTGCAGGAGGGTCTCAGGTGTCTGTGTCCCTGCTGCGTGCCCTGGGAATGGCTCCTTCCCCATCCACCTGGAGCTGCCTGGCTCCAGCTAGCATGGTACAAGGGAAGCCCAGCATCTGTTTGCCCCACTTCTGCCAGTGCCTCAGAGGCAAAGCTGCTGCATTCAAGTCCTTCATCGTGTCTGTTACAAATGTCTGTGGCAGTAAACCCTCAGTGCCCCATAACTGGGAACATACTGGGAGCATACACTCTACAGTAGGAGGAGGAGCCAGATGTTGGAGTGTTTGTAGACTTATAAACACAACAGTCACACAGGTCTGAACGGAAGTACCAAGGCCTACCAAAACTGCAGGTTTTGAGATTCCAGGTCTAGCATTCTAAATGAGTTTCTCTCTATTAGTGATGACATGAGAAGGAAAAAAATAGGTTCTTTTAGCTCAGTTCAGATCCCAAACCATCATACCTGCTCATAAAGCAAAGGCCTCAAGAGTAGTACAGAATTCAGAGAACATTCTCCAATACATCTGTGTCCACAAAAATAACAATCAACCAAAACAAAACAAGAAAGCAACTGAAAGGGTGCTTGGCAAACTTCACTGTACCATATTCTTCATTTTCAACCTAGCACCTTATAATTTTGTAGACAAGACTGTTTTGTGTGAATGCAACTGCAAATACATTGGTGAAAGCAGTTACCCTCTCTGAGCCCCTGGTGATATTTATTCACAGTGAAAGATCTGTAAGAACATTGTGCCTTTTTCAGAAAGGCTGCTTCAGTCAAGGTAAGTGTAACACGTTGTTAATGAGAGTCGGACATCTTTCTGTCTTGTGGTTGTCAGAGAAACTGGACTAATCATATTTATTCCATACAGTTACTGTTGCTCTCAGAGCACAGCAGGAAGAATATCTGTGAGCTGCTGTGGCGGTGCGGCCGGAAGACAAACCCAAGATGATCTGGTGAAAGACAGGGTCCTCTCCATTCCCTTGACCAAAATCCTAAGCTGGCTTGCCATTGGCCTTGCACTGACAGTCACAGGGGAAATTCTCAGTTGCCCGCCATCTGAGGGCATCACAATATAAAAAAACTACTTTTCACAAAAGATCATTTCTGGTCCACTCTTCCAAATCTTCCCAAATTATAAATGATACCTCTTGAGAATAAGGAATCATAAATGATCATCTCCTCTGTCACTAAGCAGAGAATTGTTAGCAGCTCTGCTCAGTCCCACAGTGGCTGTTTTACTGATCCCCTTGCCACCAGGTCCCATGACATCTGAGAAGGTTGGTGAGCAAGTGGGTGGCAAGTCCATATGTCAGCCCACCAGTCTGTTGTTACTATTAGTGCCAAATCTTATCTCCTTGAAGTTTCCTTTAGAAAGTCCAAATGAGAGGCTGCAGAATGTGAAAAATTTCTAAATTACAATTTTCTGAACCAAGGCCTGGAAAAGCACTGACCTTTAGCATTGCTTGTTCTTGGATGGGCCTTCCTCCTCCCTTTGTGAGTGGTCTACTTGGGTATGTGAGAGACCCATGGGAGATACATATGCAAAGACAAGAGCCTTTAGAGGGCAAGTTGTGAGAGCAAGGGATATGAGTGATGAAGTGTCATGTGTGAAAACAAAGTGGTTATTTAAAATGGGCTCTTTCTAACACCAGATATGATCTAAATGTGAAAAATGTAGAACAGAATCTTTATCTTGTTGTTGAAGGCTGTCTGAGAGCTAGGATTTTAAAAGTCCACCATTATCTTCTTCTCAAAATGTTCCAGACTGGGATCCAAGTCTAATGGTTCAATCTGATCCAATGTGGTGACCTGCACTGTGTAAACACTTCAAACTCATTGAAACTGAGGAACAGTAATCTCGGACAGTTTAGGCAGCCTATAAACTAATTGTCAGATTGCTCTTCCTTTATAAGCTGGTAAAATTTTCCCTGACACAGACTTGCTTTATTCTCTTTCCTCTTCCCTTAAGTAGCAGTGACAGAGTTCCAACAGCAATTCATAGTCGCAGAATCAAAGAATTTTTTGGGTTGCAAAAGACCTTTAAGACCTGTAAAGAGGATTGTGAAAACTGGTGCTGAACAGTGACTGTGGGGCAATAGAGGGATGGCATGTGTTTGGCTGTGTAAGCTGTGCATGGCAGCATGGCCTTATCAGTGTCTCCAGCTCAGGTGGAACTGTACAATCATCAGGGTATGCTGAAAATACTGCGGTGTAGCCCACTTGAGTTGCTGTTTTCTGTTTAAGAGAAAAGTATTGAAGTAAAGGGAGGGTAAAACAGCAAATTATAGATTATATTTGCCAGATTAGAAGAATTTTCTCAGTTTTCTATGCACATTTTTTTACAATCCACAATTTGGGTGACATGATGAAAAATATAATACAGCATTCACAAGCATCTGCTGTATGTTCTGCCTCTATTCATGGTATATTTTTTCAGAAAAGCAGGTTTAAAGATGGACAATTTAAGATATGTAATATCATTCCCTTGGCTGCTTAGTTGTGCTCAATACATAGAGTGTGCTATATGTAAATACACACGAAACCAACACAAGGTCCTCCACAATCTGAAGTCTGGCTCTAATTTTTTTCATGCTTCCTCAGTACTGAGAAGGAAACTGGAAAATCTTTGATCTGCTCCATCTTTTTGTTCCAACAGTGACACGTGCTGATCCTTGTAGAGCATATCAGTAGAACTGGCTCAAAAGATTGAGAGATTTTTGTTATAAAAACTAAGATAAGATCTTTTAATTTTTCTTTTATCTTTCAGCTCATTAATAAAACTGGATAGACTTCTTGTGGCTTTGGCAAGAAAACGCACAATGAAACCTTCCATTAACTTGCAATTCATTTTTGCAACTAACGGTCTTGAAGCCCCAGACTGACATGAAGCTTGGACAGAAAGGTAGCCTTCCTTTTTATTCATTCACATGGAATTCACAGTCCTAAGGATTGCTCATGATTTGTAGTGCACCCCGAAGAAATGAGAGCTTCACTTGGAGCAGTATCTTCCTTTATTTATTGCTATCACTAAACTAGTGCCATATTTTTGCCCATGCTGATAAAGGGAGTTAAAGCATAACCTGAATGTGCCTTCAGTCCCAAGTTGCCCCTGTAGCACCCTGGAAAATGCCTGGGCCAGCAGCTTGGAGAGGCAGCCTGCCACCAGAGCATAGTCCTCTTGGGAAAGCTTTCCCCAAACCCTCCCAGTCTGCTTATCTCAACTGCATTTTTCCTGTGCCAGGGCCACTCTCAGCCAACCAGCCAGCTAGGAACAGTCTCGGGAGAAGCATTTCAGAATCATTAAGAGCACAAGGAAACTAAAATAATGCAGGAAACTTTCTGTGTGCTTTAAATGAAAAAAATATATGTTAGAGCTGGTCCACAGATATTTCACCTGCAATACTGCATCCAGCTCTGGGGTGCTCAAGACAAGAAGGACATGGACCTGTTGGAACAAGCTCAGAGGAGGGATACAAAGATGATCAAATGTCTTTAGGATAGGAATTCCTCTCCTATGAAGACAGGCCAAGAGAGTTCATCCTTGAGCAGAGAAGGTTTCAGTGAGACCTCAGAGCAGACTGTCAGTCCCTAAACAGGTCCTGCAAGAGAGCTGGAGAGGGACTTTCTGCAAGGACATGTAGGGATAGGACAGAGGGGAACGGCTTAAAGCTGAAAGAGGGATGGTTTAGATTAGATATTGAAAATAAATTGTTTATGCAGAGGATGGTGAGGCACTGGAACAAGCTGCCCAGAGAAGTTGTGGATGACCCATCCCTGGAATGTTCAAGGCCAGCCTCGATGGGGCTCTGAGCAACCTAGTCTAGTGGAAGGTGTCCCTGCCTGTGTCAGAAGGGTTGGAACTAGATGATCTGTAAGGTCCCTTTCAACCTAAGCCATTCTATGATTCTAGGATTCCATGAGGGTATGATTCTATGATTCTCTGAGCAAGGCATGTAGCCCTCTGTGCTTTGAGATAGACAGATGTTGCTATATCTGGTAATACTGTTTGGAGCCTTCGATAACTCTGGCTTTTTATATAACTAAAACAGAGTGAGCAACTAGTAATTCTGAGCTCTTTAAGGGAAAAAAAATCATCAAATCCCCATCTTCTGCCACTGGAGTGTTTACAAGCAAGTGGTTAAAGTGAAGAGTGGTGTCCAAGCACACTGCTCCTACAAATGGAGCCTCCAGCCACTACTAATTGCAGGGATCGTGTTGCAAGCAAGTGCACACGCATTTAGCAAAAGCAAAACATTACCCTTGTGTAATACTGTACTTTGAAAAGAAGTGTGTCACAGACATCACTAATTTTAAAGCAGGAAGGAATTCCATGTATTTCTCAAAATTGCAACAGAGGATCGGTGTTCATGGATACACGTAGACACAGAAACACACACAAGTTATGAAATGCAATTAGTTCTGCCCTTACTTGTTACTGGACTAAATAACACTTGATCCAGATTCAGAAAATTCTCACCCATTATCTTAACTTTTTAAAATTCCCTTATTCAACTTAAAATGAAATGCAACATTTCTTCCTCCTCATTTGGCAGACACTTTGGAAGAGATGGTAGAGAACAAATAGCCATTATATCATAGGGTTTTTTAATTTCTTTTGGGAGAAAATTGTAGTTTTACTGCAATCAATGCTAAAAATGGCAATAAGTCAAAATATTAAGATGTAATGTGTGACCAGCACTCTGTACGTTAAAGCTCTCCATAGAGTTTATGTGTTTTACTTTAGTCTACTTCACAGTAATGTTAACTACAGTGTTCTGGTACTGAATCTGGGACACTGACCCTGCCAGAAGAACTTCTGATTAACACTGCTGTATAATGAAATAATATTATTTATTTTTTCAGCAGTTAGTATGCATTATTATATACCCCTTTCTGATAGAGGTTTATTCCTTCTGGAAGCTTGTTGTGAAATCTGGCAGCTAACAGCCATTCTTCAGCAGAGAAATTTCTCTCCTCTCTGCTCCAAATAATTTCTCTGATACTATTTCTGCTGATTCTTTTAAAATTTATGTTCCTTGATGGCAAAAGTACCTTGAATGAACTTTCCAAGAAGTAGATCAAGAGAAAACCCCAAAATCTGCTGTGGTACACAGAGGGCAGCAGCTGGAGATGTGCGGCAGCTGTGTGTTCCATGTGGGCTCTGTAGGGGCACTGGAAGAGTGAGCTGCTATTGCCATTTGTGCAGTGGAATTTTCTGAAGTCTCCTTTTTAAATGGTTTTGCTAGTCGCTGATGCTAAGGAAAGAAAGCTAAAAGCCAGCCTTTACACATAGCATCTCTCTACCAGAAGAGGGATTTTAAAGCTATGGACTAAACACAGAGCCTGCCATCTGGAAAGTGATATCTTACTGCAACACACAGTTGAAACAGCTTATTTATTCTACTTCAATAAGGCAAAATATCTCATTAATTAAAGTCCTAATGAGTTTAGGGAACATTTTACTATTACATTTTACTGTGAAATAGGAAGGAAGTAAATTCAGCAGCAGAATCTGTGGCAATATTCTCAAACAAATACTTTGAAGCAAAAAGCACATGACTCACCTCCTGCTGAAAAACTTGTCCTTCCCTCCTGGGACGCCACCACTGATGTTGTTACAGCTACTTCCGTGTGGCATTTTCTGGACCACGCTTTACTCCTATTGGAATAGTTCTGCTGCGTTTGTGCTCAGGCTGAAGTGCGTGCAATTAAAAATGCAAGAGCAATGGAGAGGAGTCTTCACAAACTGTGTCATCCAGCGTGGGGCACCAGGAGGAATCCAGCCAGAGAGCTTGGAAAGGCCTCATTCTTGTGTCTGGGCTGGCAGTGAAAGTGTAGGAAGACTTCTCTCCAGGAGGAGGCTCCTAGCTCTTTTTGTCCTAACACAGATATTACCTACACACTAATTCTCTATCAGTCTCACCAGGTCCAACAGAATATTTACCAGCATCTCATGAAGAGATGTCTAAATGACCACATTTACTGCAGATAGAGAGGAAAAAGCGGAAAATTTTGGAGCTGTGTTGGGAGGTTGGGAATCAGCAAACTCTCCTGATTTAAACAACGGAAGGGAAGAAAGAAATTCACGATTATAAGACTGGAAATATTAGTGGAAATTGAAAATTAGTGGAAATATTCACGATTTTTAGCAACAATATAAACCAATTTTTTTGATCCTTTTTCACTTTTTAGGGGGGGACACTAGCTAAAAATTGGTTTTCTGAACTGCAAAAGGATAAGCAGAAGTAAGAATCATGGAATTATAGAACGGTTTTGGTTGGGAAGAACATTAAAGATAATTGAGTTTCAAACCACCTGCCATGGACAGGGATGCCATTTGCTAGATCAGGTTGCTCAGGGTCCCATCCAAACACTTCCAGGGACAGGGCATCCACAGCTTCTCTCATCAATCTGTTCCTGTCTCATCAGCCTCTGAGTAAACAGTTTCTGCCCTTTTTCAGTTTAAAGCCACTGTCCCTTGTCCTGTCACTATCTGCCCATATAAAAAGTCTCTATGACACGGAGTGCTTGCTCTGAAAATCTGGAGCATAAGACCCACAAGTGACCAGCTATGTCTTCCTTCTATTTGGGGCAGAGCTACTGCTCAGCCACAGAATAAGGGACAAAGTGTCATTTCAGATAATTTACTGAGAGTACCAAATCAAAGCAGAAATTATGACCAAATAAAAGATTTAGGAACAGTTTGAACATAGTTCAAATATCCAGGTCAGAACATTTAACAAACAGAACATCTAGCAGACTGTTACTTGAGACCCTAAAGCAATCTTTAATCTCACAGGAAAAAAAAAAAACAAACAAAAAAAAACCAAAAAAACAAAACAAAACCAAAAAAAAACAAAACAAAACCAAAAAAAAACAAAACAAAACCAAAAAAAAACAAAACAAAACCAAAAAAAAACAAAACAAAACCAAAAAAAAACAAAACAAAACCAAAAAAAAACAAAACAAAACCAAAAAAAAACAAAACAAAACAAACAAAAAAAAACCCAGAGAAAAAAGTTTTTCAATTACTAGCAGGCATGAGCAGCACACTAACCAAGAAGTCAATATTAGAGTCAAATGCCACAAACTTATTTGGTTCCTGAAGAAACTACTGATTTCACCATAAGCCAACAGCTACTCCAAGGACCTAAATTCATTCCATGGCTTCTTTGAACAACTGAAAGTAGTAGAAGTCAGAAATATTTTAGAGGATTGCATCTAAACTGGATTTCTGAAAAATAAATAGAGATCAGACTAACAATACTGCTGCTCAAGAAGGAGACATGCAAATGGGAAGGTTTCCAACAAGGGTACAAAAACTTCAAACCACATCTCTGGGTTTTGCAAAGACATGTTAATTGTCACCATGAGGCTGGATTCCTCACCTTCCGGATTTGCTTGCTGGCCACTTCAGATTAAAGTAAATTACGGCCAAAGTCCTGACTTCGCCTCATCTTACAGATGTGATTCAGCTGGAAAGTGGATAAAACTGCTAGATTTATTTAGTCTTTGCTCATTAAGATACTGGACAACAGTTACTAATGTTTTTAAAGATATGCCTTCTGCAAAATGTTGCCAAAGCAAATGTATACAGCATACAAAGACAGGTAAATAGCTCCACATTTTATCTTGCTGATAATTAAATTCAGAAGGATGTTTAAACAGTAGGTGCACCTACACCAAATTAAACTGACAGTGGCAGTAACACACAGGAAACTTAGGTTAGATTTACAACTTTTTATCTGGCCCCTTATTTTCCTCAGCCAGAGGCATACTGCATCAGGTTATCTGTTGGTTAAGAGATTATAAACCAAATAAATGATCAAATGAATGACCTATAATTAACCTGGAAAAAAAATAAGGAATACATATTTTGGGATTTTGTTTGTTTTTGATACCACTTCCAAGTGATGATTACTTACACAAATTTATGGAACTCAGGTGACATTGACTGAATGACTGGAAAGATGTTACCCTCCTTCTGTATAACATACTAAGTCCCCTGCAGAGAACTCGGAAACTGCAATTTATATATTTATAGGAGCCATTTCTTATTCATTATAAAGATAAGATTTTTCCTGGTTACATATTGTTTTAAACAAAAGCCGACAATTTTATATAATGTCAAAGATGAAGAATAAGCAACTATGCAAAAAAATAAAATGGTAGAAAGAAATTATTACAAATTTAAAACAGGTACATAATATCTACTTGAGCACTAAAATCCCAGGCAGAGGTTTGGTGGCTTTACTTCATGTTCTGTCTCTTATTTGGGGGAGGAGTTGCTGCTGGTGCAGATTGCTGCCACAAGCCACACAGCTTTATGGAGCCTGCTGCTTACTTCCTTGTGGATGAGAATTTCCCTGCTATTTTTCAGTTTTAGTTTTAAGCTGAATTTCCAGTCTTCTCTGCAGTCTCTGCATTGCTCAAGGTCAGGCCACACTCCGCTAAAATAACAAAAAATGGGTAATGGTTATACTTTACTACAGATGAATTGTTGCCCCCTAACCCCTTGTGCATGGAAAAGCTTCCAGGCCAATGAGACACAAACAAAAACTCAAGTAAAATAAAACCAGTAAACAGAAACCTGCGGGAGCAGACACATGGAGCTTTCAGCTACAAAACAGAGGGAAGTAGAATAGTAAAACCATAGTTGCTGCTGTCCTTGCAGGGGAACACCACAGCAGCCAGGCCCTCTCAGTAACCACATCAAAAAGTAGGAAAAAAGAAAAAAAAAAAAAAAGGAAAATATAATGATAAACAGGGCTGAAGTACCCAGGAGAAGAGTAGCTTGAGACTGTAAATAAAATTACCTGTGGAGAGACCTCAGAAGTGTAAATAGCTTAAAAGGCACCGAAAATTGAAGTTGGGCTTTTTTGTGCAAGTTGGCATCTTAATAAAGCCATAAACTTCACAGTGGCTCTGTAATGCTCCTGTTCTGCTCATCACATTCATTCTGCAGTGTTTGCTCATGTCAGTGATCCTCTGAGTGTGCAGTACATGAAAGCTTCACCCATCTCTTCTCTGCCGTTAAACTTCAAAGAGTTGGCTCTGGGTACAATTTAAAATCACTTTCTGTAGTAAAGCACTGTTATTACCTCAAGCAAAGGGAATGAACATCCAGGGGAAAAAAAAGGGAAAAGAAAAAAAAGAAAACCCCTCCATAATGTGGGCTTAGAATCAGCAGGTTAATTTGCTTTTGCAGAGATTTTTTTTCCCAAAAAATATTTCAGGGATGTTGATGTTTTTACTAAGCTTTTCATTTAGAATGACTCATAGCTGTAGCTTCCTATAACAGAAGGGATGCCTATTTGGACTCCCTGCAAGCCACCTCCTTTCATTTACATGTAAATCAGATGCAGGAAGAGATTAGCAGCTTCATTCCAGTAAGTGGGAGCAATCCAGGTCCTCTGACATTCACATTTAGAAGGTTCGTAAAGAACTATGAACTGTATACAAGACTTGGAGAAGGGAAAAGCAGTTTGCTTACCCTTTCCAGAAAAAAAAAAACAACAACCTGTTGGTTGAGCCAGGGGATATGACAGAAAAACCTAGTGGAAATCCCAGAAATAAAAGCAACCTGTATTGACTTGAAATGCAACTGTGCTAGATAACGAGTCTGATGTTTCTCCTTTGGATATAAGGAAAAAAAATGAAGTCAATTTGCCAGGCTTTAATAGGAATGAGCAGCCCTATTAAAGGACCAATTTAAACCTAATAAAAAGCCACTGAACTCCACGGACCAGGGTCATGCTGTTAACAATCTGGACTAGAAGGTAAACAGAACATTAATTCAGCATGGAGTAGATTGGATTGCTGTGAGAACGGGAAAATAACCTACAGGGACGAAGAGTGAAAAAGGGATGGGAAATAAGATTGATTTCAGAGTAACATGAACTATTATACACAGATTAAAATATTAGAGATGTTTGAAAAGCAGCCGTGGCAAGCTCCCTCAGGCTGGCTGGAATGGATTTGGCTCAAGGGCAGAAAAATTGCTTAATTCTTTACAAGTCCAGGCCTGACAGGGGCAGCTACCCCCGAGAAGGGCAACCAGGGATCAGTGGGAGCTCTGGGTGGGCAGATCATGGGGATTAATGGGATCCCTGAGCAGAGGGGGCCGTGTGGCTGCGCAGCCGGACCCTGGCCTGGCAGAGCAAGCCTGCCACACAGCTGGGAGAAGGGAAAAATCCCCCCTTAGCCCACTGCTTCCCGCTCCTGCTCCTCTCAGCCTGGAGCTGAGTTGACAGAAGTGAGCTTCCACACAAGATAAATGCACAGTGCTTCAACTGTATGGATATATGATCTTTCTACATAAATCATATATACTGCATAAACACACACAGAGTATTATACAAATACCTTATTAAACATATATGCTATTACATACACCATGATCACTTTTTTCTCCCTATTTCAACTCCCCAGGACTGATTGTGTGTTCTCTTCCACTGGTGCTCATCTGGAGCCAGCAGTTACACCCGTGCAAAGCTGGTACAAATTTGCATTAGAACGAAGCTATTATAAACCGTTCCCACTGAAATATGCATTTATGTCTGACTGCATAGTTTTGCTCAGAAGACTAGGGAAGCAAAAAGCTCTTCCAGAACAATTTCATTTGAATATCCTCCAAGTTATACACTCCAGCACTATAAACAAGGTTCTTTTTATGAAAGTGTATTTAAGTGTCTTTCCAGGAGGTCAACATTTAATACAGGTGAATTTGCAATTCAAACTTTACTTTACAAATTTTTGTCAGTACAAACATTTATAAGGCAGATATTAAGACAATTTGATATGTTTAAGAGCTGAACCTGAAAGAATGCTATTTATAATCTGCAAACTCACAGGCTCTTAGCCACAAAGACCTTTGCCACAGAGTTTTCCAAATAGCCTGGTGTAACCAAAATTTGCCAGAGACTTTGCCTATATAACAGTTGCTTTTTCTTAGATCATTTTCTTAGAAGGTGGGAGGAAAGATGAAGGTACCCATAATCTAGCTGGAGTTTATAGATGTCAGCCTGGTTCCACACAGTGCTTTAGACTTCTTGTATGGCTCCCAAATGCCACCTCTGTGCTTGCATTTCCCGTCTTTGAAATTACGGTGCTGCTACTCCCCGCTTACCAGGTAAGCTGTCCCAGTGAAGAGCACTTTTTCCCATACAGCAATAGTGCTTCTCATGCAGGAGCAGAGCAGAAGCAATGGAGACATTCCAAAGGCGTGGGGAGGGGGGCAAGAAGTAAGCACCGGGGAGGGAAGAAGGCAAAAGAATCACATGACAGATGAGCAAAAAAGCTGCTGAGCTGCTGGTGGTAAAAAGAGGGTTGAAATTTCAAAAATTTCCCACTTCATTTTAAAAAAATATTCTTTCTTTAAAAAATGAAGTCGAACAGCATTTTTATGCAATGCATAATCATTCAATATTAGTCCTTACAATACACTTCCTCTTTACTTTGCTAAAGCAAAGCCACACATCAAATCACTCTATCTGGATGATGTTACTATCTAACAATATAGTAGTTCTCCAGAATTTAGTTATATCTGGTTTTGGCCCCGTAAAATAATACAAAGAGTGATTTAGATTTTTGGCATTGTTTGGGATGGTCAAAAGTACTCCTACCAATAGTGCTCCAGAATAGATCACAAAAAATCTTACAGATGCAGTTTAAAGGTATTTATATGGAAATCATTCATTTGCAGAAGGCAGATGTCAAAAGAAGAGGGAACTGAAGGCTTAGGTGTGATTTACTTCTCTGCTCTGCCTGCTGTTTCCAGGAAATTTCAAATAAAAAATAAAGTATTAGGTTATCAATAATTAAAGTGTTCATAATCAATGGCAAACAATTGAAAAATAAATAGAAGACTAAATAAACTAAAGACAAAAATACACCAAGTTATCAAAGTATGATATACTACCCTACTGGTAAAAACCCAGATAAGGCTTTTTTTTAGTTTTCTGCCACAAATCAGGAAAATATAAAACTGGATAAAGTTCAGCCATGGACAAGGATTTTTTTTTTTTTTTAAATAATATCCATAGCATTTAATGAATAAGTAACAAAAACCAAAGCACATCTTTTTGGGTGAACCATGGACATCCAATCTGCATATTTTTTGCTTTTGTAATATGAAAAAGAAATGGTAAGAAATATCCAAGCTAATACCTTTCCTGTAGACAAACTATGCCTCTTCAGGAACTATGTAATAGGATACAATATATCATCATTCATCATCTAAGGCATTCAATACAACTTCACCCATATCACAGGGTCATTTCTTCCAATGGTCACTTTAAAAAACCACAACTTTTTATTAAAAAAAAAATTTACTCTGGCTTCAGAAAAACCTGTCTTTTTGGAAGAGTCCTGAGAACATGGTATCTTGAAGATGCTCAGATTCCTGCATTCCTCACTGCTGTCCCACATGAATGTAAGGACTTCACAAAGAATCTTCAGAGAGTTATATTTACAATTTCTTCTTCCTCTTCATCAAGGTCAAAGAGATTTAAAGGTGCTCAGGAACTCACAAAAGCAGGTTCCTTATTTATAATCTTCTCAGAGCCAGAGCAAGTGTCAGCTGGTCTTTGATCCTGTAAACAAAAAGATCTCCCCGTGCACTCATTATTAAGGGCTGGGAACTGCCATTTTTCCTGGCACTGTGCCTTTCTGAGTCAGAAAGAGCCCCAGGCTCAGCACCTACCACTGTGGTCGCTGGAGACACAAGCTCAAAAGATAACAGATAGTCCAGACTGACATTACAAAACAACACTGAATTTCAGAGTTAAGTCTTTATTATTTATTATGCATAATTTTAAAGTTACAGACTTTTCCCCCAACACACCTTGGGGTTCCATCCAGGTTCTAAGAGGTACCCTGGTTTTTCAAGACAGTTGACTGTGGTTGAAGCATAGGATCTATGCAATGGATGCAGGACCAGATGGTCTGCTCCCTTTGCCTGTGTGGGGGCTGAGGGAAGTAAAGAGTGTACTTGTAGAGACAAGCCCTAAAACTTAAAGCTCGCAGTCCCCAGAGGAGAAAAGTAGGATGCAATTCTCATTTGGGTGGGACAGCACATTTTGAAAGTGATTGCATCAGGAACAGGAGAGCATTTGTGTGCATGAAAAAATGTCCTACCCTTCTCAAGAACAAAAGGAGGAAATACCATCATTCCTTCCTTTGGAGGTATTTTGTCAGCATCAGATGGAATATTGTACAAGTGCATGAATATACTCACAGACACACATGCATAAACACATACAGGCATTTCAGATTGAAGTTGCTCCACATTCTGGACTAATCACAATATCACACCACCTCCTGCTCCACTCCAGTGAGCAAGATGGAACAGGAGGGAAGGAGGACAAGGATGAACAAAATAATAGGGATCCCAATAAATAAATTTTCTCCAAAAATGACGTCCTTTTGATACTTTATTTCTCTCTTCATCAGCATGAATTCCCCTTGTCACACTAACTTAGAAACATGAACCTTTCAGCAGCCTCTGGTCTGGAATAAGCATATAAGTGTTTTCTTTTTCACTTGCCTTAGCACTGTCCTTTATTGGCAGTCCAGAGGCTTATTACATTTTTTTATATCTGAAAAATGTTTAATGCCTTTAGACATCTTTGCCAAAAAAAATCTCAGCTGATTAGTCATCTCATGTTTTTGTGTCACGGCCATTATTCAAATCTTTTGCTAATTTGCTAAATGGGCCAAAATCGACATACATATCATCCCACTGATAGCAGTGATGTATTCAGAAGAGTGCACACTGCAGGTGCCACACTGAATCATTCATATCAACCAAAAACACAGGTGGTGGCATCGCCCAGAAAACACATCACACATTTAGAGGTAACTTAGACTCTGATGCTCACTTCCCAAGCTGTTTAAATATTCACACCTAATCAGAGGTTTCCCAAGCTGTTTACATGTTCACCCTAATGACAGGACAGAAGCCAAATTTCCTTACAGCTCACACATTACACGTGGGAATCCTCTTGCCTGCCTTTTCTTTGGGCTCATGCTTGCTTCATCTGGACTATCGGTAGTCTTTCTGCAATAGGAAGGATGGAGTGTGACCCCATACCAGTCTAGGGAAAAGACTGGGAAATGGGAGGGGGCTGTCACTTCCTCAGGATGTGGAGGAAACTGAATCAGATCTTCCACTTCCCAGGCAAGCGCTTTCCTCCAGGTCTTCAGAACAACATGGCCACTGCCTTTCCCTCTTCCCTTGTAGACCTGGGAGTGCTCCAACCTCTTCTAGCAAATCAAGATAAAAGCCCTGAACCGATTCGTTTAACCACAAACTGAGACCCATCATCTGTGGCAATGCCCCTAAAGGTATCCAGGTAACTTCTGGGTCTAAGATAAGTGTTGGAGCACCTACACCAATTTAAGGAAGTCTAGTTCCTTAAATTGGACTTACAAAGAAACATTGGTGCCTGAATCATGAGTCTGCCATTAATTTCTCTGATTTCATCCATGTGCTGTGCAGAAGTATGAGCCTGAGCATATACTGAAATCCAGACCCAGAAATGGCTTTAAGGTAACACTTGGGGAGTGCTAGAAGAGAAGGTTGGAAACCGTGAGCAAAATGCATCTGCAGTACAAATCTTAACATATGACCTTTTTCTTTCATGGATCATAGCTAGGGTGAGAGCCTTGGCATGCTCCAGCCTTGCTGTGGGGGTCAGTGAAAAGGCAGTGTCTCCATCATTAATGCTAACTGCTGGCTCACTTTCACGGAAAGCTAAAAGTAGCCACAAAGCCAACTATCTTGTGATAATTTTCTAGAATTTCTGTAATTTAGCACTTGTCTCAAAGTAAATGCTAATACAGCTTTCTGTGCATGTATTCCTTCCTAATTTCTAAAGGCACATTATAATAGTTTCTCTAACAAAACACTTGTATCAAGAAGTCACACAGTTGTAACAGTTTCTGGACAGGGTAATGTAAATCCACTGATACCAAATCCGAGGTAAAGAAGTTAAGATTAAGGAACCTCAGTTATTGACACTAACATTCCTTTCTCACCTCCTTGCAAATTTGAACCTGACATTAAAAGCCAAGATTGGATGGAGATTCAGACCTGGCTCTCCTTAATCTGGGTCTTCTTTACATTCTGAATTAGCAAATATTTCCATGTGGGATCTCCACTTTCCTTTTTTAAAATAAAAATTAACTCCCTAAAACTAAATATAAAATATGCCCTTTTTCTTCTCTGTATGATATGAAATTATGGAAGGCAAATGTTTTCTTAATGGCAAAGTTGTTGGGTTTGTTAGGTTTTGTTGGTTTGTTTTTTTTTTTAATTCCAGCTCAGTAGAGCTGCTGAAGAGGTAGTGAATTGCATAAAGTGAATGAGACAACAAGAAGGATAAAAATCTGGAAGCCAGTCAGGCTTCCATTAGCAGTTTCAACTGAAAAAAAATATTTTCAGATATTTTTCAATTTCATTAGATCACATTTTATCTTGGAAATTATTCCTCAGATCATTTCAGTCCATTCCTAATCAGAACAAAAGAGTTAATGGGTAACCTTTCAATTGTTCTTTTAAAAGACCTGGAAATCTAACAACTAATAAATTTAGAATTCCATTAAAAATTAAATAGTTTCTTTTTTGACTGTTTAACAAATACTGTACTAGTATTTTCTCATTTTTAATGACTCAGTGGTTGCAGAACATTGTATTTCATAACAAGAAGAAAATTCAGTGTAGAGAAGACTGACTCATGGTGTTTTATCCTCTTCTACAAGGTAATAAAACAGGCCTTAATGTCTTAGACATGGAGACTTTTCCAAGATAATGTGCTAAAAGCAAAGGATTTTGCCTGTGTATCCCTGGAGTAACAAGTTTTTTAATTCACTCAGACAAGGATTGGAAACAGGATAAGAACATTTAAATGTAATTCTGTGAAGATCATATATTTAGAGGTCATTTAGTTTCCATCAAGTCTGTCCTTTCTTATATCCTTGCCAAGTACAGTTCTGTTTAGGCCAACCACCATTAGAAAACTAGTTAACTGGTGTGAACTATGTACCTTATGTTCAATTTTTAATGTCTAAACTAGAATGTACTGCGCCCAAAGAGCAATAAAAATGTTTACATCCTAAGGGCATTTTAATATCTGCATTTGGAAAATATTCCTCTCTTCCCAGCTGTTACCCAGCCAGAAAAACAACACACAAGCACAGCCAGCAACTTGGAGTGGAAAGGAGCTATTTATTTCTTTGCTACAGTCAAGGTGTTTTCAGGATTGCGGAATACAGTTTCCTGTTTTTTAGACTGTTCTTAAAAGTGGACCACTGGGGAAGCAGCTTATTCCAAAAGTTGCACTAACTTCAGAGTGATGCTGTTGATTTCCCTAAATTAGGCCTGGTTTATGTCGCCGTGGCCCAGTTTCTTTTAAATTCTATGAAACAACACAAAGTAACTCAATGTATGTTGAAGTATGGATGCGCCCACATTGCTAATATGCAATACTGGGAACAACTTCAGGTGTATGAAGTCTTTGGAGTGATAAGTGCAACTGCAGGTGGCATTTGAGCCCGAAGTGGGTGTCCAAACGCGTCTTCATCTTTTTCATTGCTCTACGTCATGCTAAGAAAGCAGCATTTCTTGACAGGTGCCTTACTGCAGCACAACTGTCAGTAGACTATTGGCAAGCTCTTGGAAGCCATGCAACTTATGATATATAAGGGCTTCATTTACAGCCCTTTAATTTATTGATAGTCTTTTAGGTGCTTATATGAAGCAGCTTTATCAAAATATCTCTCAGTAAATTTAAGGATTTCTGAAAACTTACAACACACAGGTCCCTTCGAAATGAACTTGAGAAAAACTTAAATGTGTTGCCTTATTGTAGTGTTTTAAGCAATTCTTTTTTTCTGCAAGCAAGTACACAGATTGAAAGAATCCTTAATTATTAAGTGATATTTATCCTCATAGTCAATATTCTGATCTCTTCAAATGTAACACAGTTATTATACCCCTTTCCACATTGTTTTCATGAGCATTTTGTTATTCTGTATTATAGAAGTGCCCTGGGCTGAGGTTTCTGCTGGTGGAGAAAAACAAAATTTGGTTTCTGTACTAAAACAGCCCACACATTTACAGGACTACAGACTTCAGATTTCTTTTCCAGGTACTATGCAAGTCAAGGCTGAGTATAGCTCCAGATAGGAGCTGGCAAGCTTCTTGATATTTTTCCACCTATTTACTTTATTTGTGGTATCACATAGCTGCTGTCATGCTTGCAGGATGACAGTCTTGCAGGCTCAGCACTACAGCTGGACCATAGCCCACCTTTCTTTGTGTAACTTGTATCTGAATTAGATTTTGAATTCTTATGATGTCAGTACTGCCCAAAATTCACATAACTTCAATTGTAGCATGTCTAATCATTAATAATGACAGTTACAGTAAAAAAAATCTATGCATTGTTCAGTTGATTAAATTACACAAATTACCTTGAATAATGGTCAAGTTTAAATCTCACTAGACCTAGGGGAATATCTGCTTTGTAAGATTTACTGGTGAATTAGTTTGATTCCTGTGTTTGAGACACTCTCTCAGTGTCTCAAACTAGAAGAGTTTGTCTTTATCTGGAAACTGTTCACAGAAATGTGTTTATTCACTAGGTCAACATTTATTTGGAATGTAAGTACTTTAAGACCAAACAGGGACTGCTAATAGGATGTAGTATTTTTGAAAATACAGTCCAATAAAAGATGTTCTTGAAAGATCTTGGCTTGCCTCTTCTACTCTTCAGGACAATTCAGCATAATTCAAGTTTTACCTTTCCTGATGGATCTTTTAACATTTAAGGAATTAGTAAAATTACCAGATTGCAAAAAACTGCAGAGCAGAAACTCACCAAATGACAGTGTTTTCAACTATTTTTCATACTGTCTTGCTTCATTCTGCTAATACTCAGTACCCCGTGGACATCTGCAGACAGTGCTGTCCCTGCAGAGATTTGCTTGTCCTGCTTTCCCTGCTAACTTGTGCAAGCTTAGCATGCACAGCCCTGAGGAACAAGGCTGCCTTTCTATGGACAGATCCAGAATCAGAGTGCAGAATGGGACTCTAAAAAGGGTGATCAAAACATGATGTTCAGAATTTCTCATGTTAACTACTTTTCTTAAGAAAAATGCATACAGTTTACATGCATAAACACAGAAATGTACATTGGTAGGAAAAGAGTTTACTGTAGCAATGTCTGTATTTAAGAAAAGTGCACAGTGCTGAAGAGTTCAGTGTATAGAACAAGAAAAACTTGACAAATTCACGATTAAAATGAATTAAAGAGGAAATTACTGATTACTGCTCTGCTTTAGCTGCTATCAGATTGGACATAATTCTACCGTTACCTATAAAAATTTGAATTATATTCTTGTCTGCTTCCAAGCATGGATTTTTTAATCACACAAACTGATGAAGAAATCCATCTAATCACTGATGCCACACAAGATTTTACAGTAACTATTGTGGAAAATATATTTCTGTATATGTACTAACAATCATCATTAATATCCACCACAGATTTTGATTTCTTTAATAATATTGTTTATTATTATTTTTATTACTGTTGTTGTTGTTGTTATCAGCGTAATTATGTTCTGAATATACCATCCAAATGGCTTCTCATCCCACTTGCACTAAAAATGGGTTTCTACTGCTGGATTGATTCTTAAAATGACAAAACAATGATCTTACTGAGGAAAAACTAAAAAATAAAAAAAAACACGGTGTCACGAATAATACTGATACCATAACACATTTTTATAAGAAAATTACTCTTTTATTTTTCTTCTTATTTTATTAATCTGTAGTTTTATAATAGTCTACACATCATATATTCTGAGGAAATGATAGAACTTCCTGTTCTCTCACATCTGGAACATTAGTAAGCTCAATCTCCAAAAAAATAGAGGCTAAATAATTTACCACGCTGTTTATTTCAAAGACCTCCTTCCAGAATTAAAGGAAATCTATTTGCATGTTTCTAAAGGCATTGTTCCTTCAGTCTGTGATGTTCATCAGTCAGGTTTGCTGCTTTTGTTTTTGTAATCTAAACAAATATAGTTCAATGGTTTGGAACTCCATGGTTATCCCAGTGGATTCCTCTATACCTATTGTGTAAGGCAAAACCAGGGGAAGCAAACGATGACTAATTTTATGAACACAAGATGATAAAAGCAAGTGGAAACCTCTACATTCTGCTACAATCTGCCACTTTTTAACACTTTTGTAAATCCTAATGATCCAATAGCTTCTGAATCCCTCACAGATAAGTTTGTATTTTCTATTTTCATTGATAATTTCTACCATTTTCTTTAACTCATTAATTTAACAGGTATTGCTAGAAATTTAATAAAACACCTCTCATTTACTTATGGTTGGTATTTGCACACAGGCATCTACCAAAAAGTAACTCCTGGGTGTAAATTGACACTAGTTTTTAATAATTTGTTCACAAAATCATGGCCTAAATAAGAAACAAGTGTTGAGGTAAGGGAGAAACAACCACTGAGAAACATCAGTTGGAAAGTGAAAGCCAATGGAAATGCAACACAATATGCTGACAGAAGGTGTTATAATTCAAATGGGTTACTTTTTTTTTCTGATCTACTCTTTTAAAAATATTTGTAAGATTGGAAGAGTTCTGCAAAGGAACTACAGCTTAACTAAAGTGAACTGTACCAATTTCTGTGTAGTCTTTACTTGTTAATGGTTTTCACAGTAAAGCAAACATTTAAGAAGGTTTGTACCTTGAGCAGGGCTTTAAAGAATAAGATTTACCATTTGGTGGAAAACCATATAAAATGCATATAAAAGTGTAAATACAATTTGAAATTTTCCTGTTATTTCCCATGAATCAGGATGTTCCTGCATATTCTAATAAAATAGTATTAAAATTCCTTTATACTCTCTGTAAGCAAAATATAGAAAAAAGTAGATAATATGTTTGTTGCAAGCTGGATTGTGACCCAACCCCTCAGCTGCTCTTCCACTGAAATCAAGGTGTCTCTGGGCAGGATCACACAGCGACACTGCAGGAGTGAGAGTCATGAAAGACAACGCTTAAGTGAAACCAGCTATCCAACAGCTGGGTTTTACTCTGTCCCTTACACTGTCTACAGTAAGGAGAGATAAATTGGCTCCTAAGGGTATCGTAGACTACCTATAAAACACACATCTAAAATAACTAGCCAAATCTCCTTCTGAAGAGCCTCTCTTTCTGCTAACCACGGAAGTACTAACGTAGGCTGTCTAAATTACAGAATTTCCACTTTTACAGTAGGCAAACCGGGAAGACATAAATATTTAATTATTATGTTTTATTATTGAATTGGATATGGTCACAATTTTACCCAATCTTTTTGTTTGCAGTGGCTGTGTACATTTAAATATGTAGCTGCTGCCACCAAGAGAATCTCAGAGTTTCACAATACCACTGAAAACTAAAATCTTTAGGGATTTCCGGACAATATCTGGAGTTCATTGCCATCCTGAAAACCATGTTTGGAAGACAGTGTTCACAAACCCCTTGGGAACTCTTTCTTACAGTGTTGCTTAATGCAATATTTGTAGTTAATGGGAACTTTTTATTTACAATTAACATATGAAATGTGGTAGCATTGAGCCCATTTGACCATCATGGATTAAAAGCCACCATCAGAGTAGACACTGTGTTTCAGCTTATAGAGGAAAGGTTTGGAAGACAAAGGGCAAAGTTTGAATTGTCCTTAAAGTTGTCCTTAAAGAATGCCAGCATACGGTGAATGAGAAGGGTGGAACCATTTCCCTGAGTAAATTCATGATTTAGCCACTGAACTTTGGACACTGAGAAACTCTGAGACTCAAGAGCATGAAAGCAGCAGCAGAAATAGTTAAGATGGGAAGTGATTAAATCATGAACAATGAGACATTGGAAAATACTGCAACAGGCCATTGGGAAATAATGATTACAGTGTCAGCACTGAACTGCCAATTGTGTTTTCTACTGACTGAAGTAGGACCCAGGATTTCTTTGTTACAATGCAAGACCGATAAAAATGCAATATTTGTCTCAATCATTGAATAAAATCTAAATAAAGTGGCATTGCCACCCTTCTTGCCACCTTCTTGGTGGAGACATTTGTGCTATACGTGATCACGGAAAGCAGCACATAGGTGCTGGATCAGCACCCCATGTTCCTCAAAGTAATTTTCCTTGTGTGTAGTGAAGTGTTGTCTAAATGGTGAAGACAAAACAGGATAGTGTGCCTTAGCAACATGTTTCAAGATGGAGAAATATACTGAAAGTTCACTGTTAAATCGACACAATATTTTTAGAAAAAA